>BROG01000111.1:507500-570000 GCA_030159075.1 Atrina japonica
TTACATAAATTCCACTCTCCCGGGTACGAAACCTTATATCATTTGCTAAATTCTCAACTTAAAAGTTAGCAAATGACTCTTAGGTTTTCAAAGTAAATGTGTTAAGAGTGTATAAAATTGTTATTTTTTCTAATCAAGTACTTATTACGAAATAAAATTGGTGAAAACCTTACTTTTGTATGCTGTCATTTTAAGTTTTTAGAATTCAAATTCTCAACTGAAATTTTGGTTGCCTGCCATAAAAATTTGGTTGCCCGCAAATAAAAAATATTTCATTTAATTTTGTGGTTTTTTTTAATATTATGTTATTTTAATACATGTAGATAAATTTATATACAATACATTTTGTCTATGAATGATGCATTTAATTACTATTTTATGATGTTACTACTACATTGTGTGTTTAAATCAATATAAATTACGAAACTTAAGTTTTCACTATTCTTAGATGAAAACAACAGCAATCCATTTCTGTGTATTTCATTAAAACTTTTATTTACAGTAACTATTTTTACTTTTATTATTCACTTACATTTAATTCAGAATTTACAACTTTTGTACAATGTATAGAGTTAAGATTATTTTACCAAATCCTGAAATTCAGGTCCTTTTGGTATCGTTTCTTTTATTTCACATCCACCTTCCACTTCCTCTATAAACTCCAAGTATCAACAGTCAACACATATATTTTCGGCCAGGAGGTGAAAACTAACGCTTTTAATTAACATTAAGGCCATACCAATTTGATTTGTAGTTCTTTGGGATTTCATTTTCAGATTTTGGACCAACCGATGGAATTTTTTTTCAATATTATTGTTTCATATTTCATTGAAACTGGACCGAAGCAATAAAAATGGGGACGGAACGAAATTATTTTCTATCATTTTCGTAATTTTGATTTTACTAATGCAAAATTTAATGTACATTATTTAATTATGAATTCTATTAACATTTTAGCATGATTTATCCAATACATTCTTGTGATCTACAAATGTAAATACGAAATTGACTACCAAGTTTCTGGTTTGTAAATCAGGAAAACCGTTTTGAAAGAAAGTGAAAGGGTAATAATCTTCCTGTTAGATTTGCAATAGGGTAAGTTTACTGAGAAATTGTTTCCACATATATTCTGCCTATGGTCTTCAACAAAATGAATAAATTAAAATTATATTTGTATCAATTCAAAAAGTATATATATGTTTAAACTTCTGCACACAAATTTCATAGCACAATTTTTATAAGGTAATACTTCATTAATGCCAAGATCAACAGAAATATTAGAATAATAAAACATTTTATATTTTTATTTGAAATGTATACTTTAATTATAGTAATATGTCTATGTAAAAGGGCTATCATCAGGTCCCTAACACTGACAACCCAATAATATGAATATTTTGGGCAATAAATAGCTTATATCTTGCAAAAAAAAAAAATTTGTTAAAACCACAAAATAGGACTTATTTCAGAATTGTAATTCAAAAGTAGAAAATACTAAAAGAGAAATCAAGGATATTTTCTGAAGTTGTAAAACACACAAAAAAAAAAGATATTTATGGATTGTGAAATGGAATATGGTCAAGACTGACTCTGTTACAAGACAAATTTTGTCATTGATTGACTACAAAAAAGTTATGCAGAGTACAAGATTTAGAGAATATTTTGTAAAAAATTATGTTGGCTGTAAACTGTTAACTAATTCCATCCAAACTCGACTCTACTGGAAAAAACTGAATCTTTGCAGTTTAATCAGATTCAATATCGTGATCCATGAGATAAGCTTAAAGATTCTATGAATATAATTTCTATTAAGTTTTGTGTGCTTACGGCTCATGTTGGTTTGATTATTTTGATGCTTTCCTGATTGAAAACTATGTAAACAGTCATCGTAAAAAACGGAGTAAAATAACGGAAGAGCCGGCTTGGTTCAGCGGGTAGCGCGCTCGACTCTGGATCGTGAGGTTGTGAGTTCGAGTCCCGCCGGCGGCAGGTTGGTTTCCTGTCTTTCGGATGAGACAGTAAAAAGTGGAGATCCCGTGTCACAGTAGATGTCACAGTAGGTGCTGGCAAGTTAAAGAACCCTCACTGCTCAATGGACGTAAGTGCCGAGCACAGGTCAAAATTTGAAGCCTTTCACCGGCATTTGGTGAAATAGCCGTAAGTGTGAGTGGGACGTTAAATAACAATAAACAAACAAACACAAAACAGGTGCGGTATATAAAAAATAATATTATTATTTCATTTTCTGAAGATTAGGACCGGGATTTCCAACGAACTCCGTGTGCACTTTCAAAACAACTGCGTGTGCACTTTCAAAACAGGTGCGGTAAAAAAATTGATATTATTATTTCATTTTCTGAAGATTGGGACCGGGACCGGGATTTCCAACGAACACGTGCGCACTTTCAAAACAGGTGCGGTAAAAAAAATTATATGATTATTTCATTTTCTGAACATTAGGGCCGAGATTTCCAACGAACGACAAATAAAATTGATGTGGCCTAAAATAAATATCCAAGTTTTTAATTGTTTTTGTAATATATTTTGAATTAAAAATAGAAGGAAGGATCAATTTCGAAATTTAAAATAGAATCTGGATTATCAGTACAGCGCCGTCAGTCTGTCAGTACTTGTCACAAGGGCGTGTTCATTATGTGAATTTACTCACCCGAAACGATTTCTTTCGCTTCCGTAATTTCGACATAATATCTTGTTATCGCAAGATACTTCATTTTTGTTATAACAACATAATCTCTTGTTATTACGACATAATATCTTGTTATTACGACATACTATTTTGTTATAACGACATAATATCTTGTTATAACAAGATAATTCATATCTCGTTATAACAAAATAATATCATGTTACTACGACATAATATCTTGTTATAACAAGATAATTCATATGTCGTTATAACGACATAATATCTTGTTACTAAGACATAATATCTTGATATAACGACATAATATCTTGTTATAACAAGGTAATTCATAGGTCGTTATAACAACATAATATCTTGTTATTACGACATATCTTGTTATTACGACATAATATCTTGTTATAACAAGATAATTCATAGGTCGTTATAACAACATTATATCTTGTTATTACGACATAATATTTTGTTATTACGACATAATATCTTGTTATAACAAGATAATTAATGTGTCGTTATAACAACATAATAAGTCGTTATAACAACATATATGTCGTTAAAACCACATATTTTTATTACTACATGTGGCACCTGTCGGCTTCCGTAGAATACTGACCTGCAAAGTGTTAAGTGACAAGTCAGATACGGATACCGGACGGATATGACTACTATATTCCACGAAATCAAATGGACAAGTACGACATTTCCCCCAAAATTCCATCATCCGTTTTATCGAAGATGGAAGTTAAAACGAAACAATACATTTCCCCCCCCCCCCCCAATTTGCAGTCAAAATTTCACAATTGATGTCAAATGACAGCGAATTTGAAGAGATTCATGTATTTTAACATAGTTTTGTGTATTTTTAGATTTCCAAATTCCAATAAAATGCTGCTAAAATTCCCATTTCAAAAGGCCCAGGCCCCATTCCCAAAAGAATGGAAAATCCCCGCGAAATCATACTCCGTCCAATTAGTGCAAACTTCTTCATCGAACTTAGTATAATATTTCCTGTTGTAATAACCACGCCATGTTTCGGCTATCTGTCATACTTGCGCTTTTTGCAATTTGTAATGGATACAGCAGTCAAGTTTGATATCGTTTACCACTAATATAAACATAATAACAATGTTATAATGCTCAAGACGATCGTATCTGTCAATTAGACATCATCAATTGAGCTCCAATTTAAAATTTAAATTACCAAGCAATGCTTCATGTGTTTGAATGTTGTTTTAGGTCATACTGACAATATTTTACCCATATGGCTACGACCAGTGCTTAACGGTGGAGGAACGAACCCGATTAAAATGAACCCGAAAACAGACTGGTCACCGGACTTCCCCCAATAAACTGGCAAACCACAAATGTAGTTTAGGTTCCAGTGGGACTCGAAGCAGCGCTATGCTTTAACGACTCGGCAACAGAGACTTCACAAGGCAATGAAAATAAGTCTTACGTAGGAGTTTATAAGTCTTACGTAGGAGATCATAAGTCTTACGTAAGGGATCAAAAGTCTTACTTTGGAAAAAAATAAGTCTTACGTAAGACATACTAAGTTTTACGTAGGAGACATTAAGGGGGAGAAGGGTAAATCATGAAGTTTCTCACTTCCAGTCAGAGTGGGTTCGAGTCCCATTGGAACCTAAGCTTAAGCTCATCCCGGGTACATTGTAACCGGGTTCTCTCCTCCACCACTAAAAAAACTGGACGCCATCATATGACTGAAATATTGTTGAATGTGACGTAAAACATCATTCAAATTCAAAATACTTGTCAGAGTTCTGTAATTTTAACTCACCAACCCCTGAAAAACAATGGACTCTTCTGTAAATCAATGACTTAGACAAGTTCAAATGTGTCTTCGGGGGTGAGTGAGTTAAAAGTCTTCACGAATGGCCTTCCTCTCGGGACCACTATGCCTGTCAAGCACGTGTTTTTGTTTTACCTCTAATCAGTTGCTGATAATAGTGTCAATTTCAGGTGTAGCCGACAATGAAACTTACGTGACATACCATTACGCAACCAGCAGATGCTTAGAGGACTACAAATCTGCTCTTATACCACAACATTTCATGGAGGAGGATCTTGACGTACGGAAACAAATAATCAGTCAAATGAAGAATATGACAGCATGGATAAGCGGACAGAAGATAAATATCGGATGTATGGAAGGTACTGTAACTCGACATGGTTTTAAATAGTTAAACCATATATTAAGTACTATCACCAAAGCCTCATTAACCTCACCGAGCAACATCTCTAACAAATCAAATCGAAATTAAAGGGACATTATCTGTTGTCTTTTTTTTTTTTTTTTAAATAAAAACATATTTCTTCCATTTTTTACTACTTAGATTGATTTACAATTACAACAAAGAGATGTACACAAGCATGAAAGATCTTGAATCCCTTTATACTTTGTAGAAATTACTTGAGAAATTCAGCTTTAGCACTTTCTCACTTGCAATTGACTAACTGTTAATAATACAAAACTGGAGCTAACCTTATTTTCACAAAATATATAGGAATATAAGGTTTCGTATGCCCGAGTATAGCTCTTGCTTATTATTGTACATCGGGTGCAGGTAGTAAAACTTGAATAAATCGAAATAATTTGGGGGGGTAAACCAAGCTAATGCGCCTTTAAAAGTCATTGCATTAGCTGTATTTACCAAAACATTATTTCGAATTTGACTTTTTAAAACTATTTATGCTTCAGAACTATAAAAAATAAGAGTTATACACAGGCATAAAAATCTTATATTTTTATATACATGTATTTTGTGAATATGAGTTTAAGTTCAGTGTGGAATGCATATACAAATATTAAGGTTAAATTAACCAATTTGAAACTGAATAGTAGCCTAACTGCGTTTCTCAAGCAATTTTCACAAAATATATCGAAATTTAAGAATTTTTTTATGACTATTGTAAACTATATCAAATTATCAATTAAGGTTGTAAAAAGGACAAAATAAGGACAAAATATAGCTTAATGCCATTTTTTAATGTCAACAATTATGATAAAACTATCTGTTTAAAACGATGTTGATTTATAATTCTACTGAGTAATATTATCATGTTAACAGCGTTATAATAAATAAATTCGTTTTAATTTTTTTCAGGAATATGTTACGATGTCTTAAAGCAACAGACACACAAAAACACAAGACGTCCTTTCATTTGTGGTATAATTCTCTCTCTCTCTCTCTCTCTCTCTCTCTCCAATTTCAGTTAGTTGGTATATAGACAATTTCTGAAGCAAATCCACATTCCTTGAGAGTCTTTAGTTAAATAAGTACATTAGAATACGACAAATTAGTGTCATGGTCTCAACATGAATAACAATTGCGAATCTAAAAACGTGATATGACCAAATGTCCGAAAAGGAGACTCGTTTTCCAGTGATGTCTCCACGTAATCTGTAATCAAAAGTTGGATAACTCTTTGTATCTACACCCTATGTATATACATGTAGATCATTTAGAAAGACATGCTTACATCGAATGTCCACAGACCATATTTTCGTTGAATTTTTTCTGTAAGGAGAGTATCATATCTTGAACGATATAAGAATGCGACCGTGAATTCTTAAATGTTGTATCATTGACAATTAAAATGACCGAAATAGGGGAAAATAATAAGTAATAAAGATTCCATGCTTTCTGTTTTCGTTTTCATCTTTTTCTTTATCCTCTTCTTATTCCTCTTTCTCCTCTTGTAGTTCTTCATCATCGTCGTCGTCATCATCATCATCATCATCATCATCATCATCATCATCATCACCACCATCATCATCATCATCATCATCATCATCATCATCTCGTGATCGGTCAGTTAACCATATCCCCAAGACTGTTCGATCCCGATAACATTCGATATGTATGGGTATCAAATGTATGATGCATTGTTACCATATTTACCAAACCAAAGTTTCTGATTGGTTGAGGCTGAAATTTATTTGTTTGACAAACTTTAGGTTGTTCATGTACTCAGAAACAGCGAACAAAATGGCGAATGTTATTATTGGCTTGGGATTCTTATGTAGTCCGATATTTATGAAATTCTGTATACAAATGTAATTAAAAACTGGTTTAAATATCTTTCATTTGTAAATTGTCAAAAGTATTTGACTCAGGTCTTGCATCTTACTACACCCTCTGTGGATGATACATTGTATAACACATTTTCATTTTGACATTGTAAGTAAATGTATGACGATATAAATGCTGAATCAACATAAATTTCAAAAGTAGTTTAATATAATTAGAACCAATTTTCTAAAAAAAAGCATTAGAATTGAGATTTAACTGACTATTCACAGCAAAATTACTGGGGGTTGGATAACTGTAAATGTGGGTATTTTCTGCGTGTTATTAACAGCGCGATTTTCATATTCAAATCATGCCTTTTTTCACGAAGTCACACCATACTATGAACTGTCCTGAATGAAACGAAAAATTCTTAGCACATTTATGAGACTGGTACTCAAAGGTAATTTACACGAAAAAACTCTTCATCGCGTATTTAGCGTAAATTACACCCACGCGTAAATTTCAATGCTTTCAGTATGCATATATGACAGATCCCCCCATGTTTTGTGTTTATTTTCTGACTGCGGAGATGACACCAAACAGATCCATGTATAATTTTAAATTTGAACACTCACTTGAAAGATGAGATATATAGGAAACGCAGTCATTGTCGCGAATGAAAAACTATTAAGTAGGCTCTGACTTTTAATTGCATATACTTAAGACCGAGGCATAGTTTGATAAATCATAATGATTAGGTAAAATATATAATTGCGTTATGTTTAACGGGATACTATATTTGGACTGACACTTCGGATGTTTACCATTTAGAAATAGATGACACATATAAACAAGGACATGGAAACTATAAAGCTCGTTGTAAAACCAAACAAATGTATCAGTGTTTGTCATTATAAATATTATAAACATATTACCAAAGTTATAATGCTCAAGACGATATCGTTTCTGTCAATTAGACGTCATCAGTTGAGCTCCAATTTAAAAGTTATATGTATTTTCTAAAGAGAAATTGGTATTATACAAGGCCAAATAGTATCTCTAAAAGTATAGCCGAAATCCGTCTAAGAGTAACCAAAAAGATAATATTTCACTATAAAAAAGGGAACCGCTGAGCAAAATTACGATAAACGAGATGTTACCGATCGAAACATTAACATTTTGATAATAGGAATATATGAATTACACCCATCCTATTAGGTATCTACGCAAAGTTATGTCCATCTAGGAAATCCTATTTAGTGCTTTTCAAAACTAATAGTAGAAGGTATCCGGTAACACTACCGATTTCTGGTTTTCACGTGATGTTTTTTTTCGAGAGAGAAAAGCTGCATGTACATTTGCTTTTATCCGTTGCATTGAAATATTTTTAAGAGAATTCAATTCTGTTGTTGATAGTTTTCTTATTCATTGGTGATATAAGTGCCAAGTAAAGTTGTATTCGTTTGGTAAACAACGTTGACCCAACGTGCTAAGTGCAACTCGGCCCATCGTTGACACAACGTGTTAGCGCTTCGTTGGCCCAACTTATTGATGCCAAACGACAAACAGCACATATATTTGCCAACGCCGGACCAACGTTGGCCAAATGTACTACTGCTAAAGCCAATGACCGCTAAATTCACTAACCATTTTCCAACGGTGGGCCAACGTTGGCCCAACCCAATGTAGTAATGCCAACGCTTACCCAACGGTACAACCATTTGCCAACGTTGGCTCAACGTGTGTATGCTGACTGCGTACATGTCAAGTTATGTTACACTAACACTCTTCTTCTTCACGGGTTTAATGATAAAAACTGTTATGTGTATTACATTTTATTTGTTCGATGTGCAATTAGAATCTAAAGCATTATTTTACGATAATTTAAAATGTTATTAGTAACGATATAAGCGGTCCATATCAGCTCGTGGTGAACGGTTTTCAGACTTCTTCATTCCATTCAATGATTATTAAGAATGAATCATAATCAATGCATGTTGATTGGCTTATCAGAGAAGATAGCATCAATTACAGATATGCTTCATAATTTACCATAAAATAGTCAAGAAACTACTGTTTTGTCGTGATCTATACTTTGTCACTCCTGCACAATAACTCTTTAAAACTATAAGTTTATTAGTTACAGATACTAGTCAACCCAAATTACTAGACTGTTAGATTTTCTAGGCATGCTCATAATAAACTGATTTACAATGATATTATTGATATCTCTTGCCTAATGGGAATGAACACACGTATCTTGATTTTAAAGAAATGCAAGCAAACATACACACTTTTCTCTCATTGTATAGACCCACAATGCTTTGTAATATTTTCAAGTGCTCAACATCATGTTGACCTATCAGACATTTGATCAATTACTTAAGGTACATGAGTCAAATTTATAATTTTCCAAAACTGAAAATAAAAAGTACTTCTTTTTAAGTATGTACTTAACCTTTTAGATATATCTGATATTTTCTTCAAATGAAAAAAATATTAACTTTATTCACACTTGTATTTAATAAATATGCAAAAATGTCTAGTTGACGCACACTTTCAATACGATTTCATCTCAGAATCATAAAGAATGAGTTTTTGTCGGGTATAGAAACAATATTACTTTTTTTTCTCGATATTTTTAACATAATTAATTTACCTCATTTTTAAAACTCCGCCGAAGTATACATTTATACTAATAATATGTGATACATAATTGATTTATAACGTTGTTTTACATCACGTGGATGGAAGGCCTCATCAGAGGATCTCCTTAATATCCACATCCAAAGGTAACAGGTGCTCGTTTTCAGTGGAAAGATGCAAGACAAGATAATTGTTAAGAATATAACTTTCATATATATATATATATATATATATATATATATATATATATATATATATATATATATATATATATATATATATATATATATATATATATATTCAAAAACTTGTAATGTAAAAAATAATATACTGTAATGTTTTGTTTTTTGTTTGTTTTTTTGTTGTTTTTTTTTTCCTATTTTGTTAAGATAAAAATGTGTATGTTTGTTTGATTGTTTGCTTTTGTTGTTGTTGCTGTTATTGTTATCATCATTGTATCATTTAAGTGCATCTTTGCAGTGATGTAATAAATAAAGGATATTTGATAATTGTATTTGAATAGCATTGCTTATTACATCGGGTGAGGCAGGAGAATACATATTTAACACGAGTGCGTAGCACGAGTGTAAATATGTATTTTTCTGCTTCACGAGATGTAATAAACATGTTATTCAAAAGCAATTATCAAATATTCTATTTACTACATTTTTAGTCATGTTTTGTTACCTGGCGTTTTGTAGCTATGTCTAGATGGAGTCTATAATCTTCGAGGCGTGAAATGTAAACAAACCACTTAACATGTTGGTTGAAATATACCACTCCTCTGCTAAGAAATAGTGCAATGAAATGTGGGGAAATATAGGTTAAAAAGTTAAAAACAAGAAACAAACAAACGGCTAATCAAAGATTTATTATAAATAATAATTATTTTAATTCATGTAATATTGAGATAATGTATATAATAGCATATGGTGTGCTATTTAATGTCACTGCTAGCATAAGACAGGTTGTAAAAAAGCCAATGAAAAATAACAGTGAAACTTAACAGTAAAAAAATAAAGCATTTATTTCATTGAAAAATCTTATAAAAATGTAATAAACCAGGGTAAAAAGTTAAACAAAATAATTAAGGCTACTACCTGCGTTTACAGGAACATCAATCTTAGGTTTCAAATCAAATGTAACGTATTCCGAGGCCGGAAGAATGTGTAACAAGGAGGCAAATGTAACTGTAGATGAATTGATGATTTTCTTGTCGAAACATCAGATTGAAGAAAACACAACTATGTGGATGTTTAATGTCATTGACATTGAAGGAGGTACGTACGGGTTACTAGTGGATGTTTCGTTTCTTTTGTTCCGTTGAAAGGCTATGGAATTATATTATGGTCATGTACATGACATTAATTTTATTTTTATTTGTGTTGTATAATCTCTGTTTAAAGTCCACAACTCTAAAACTTACTATCAAATCTACCACGTAAAATATTGTTAGAATTGAACTAATAGGTTTTATTTGGTAGAACAAAATGACGCCTAGAGACTCACCTATTAAGCAATACAAACAAATTATAATATTTGCCCAAGATCAGTCAGTCGAAAAAAACCCACAAACAACGGAATTTTGCTTGTTTTAATTTTGAGCTGGTTAAATGGATGTGCTGGTTCTAAGCTGTGGTTCCACAGGCATACTTACGTTCATGGGGACAATGGAGTGGTTACCATGACATGATACCTGGCCTTTTTCACAAACTTGTTTATTAATATTTGAAAATTATAATTTACAGATATCATTCTATAGATGACTTAGAAATGTGTAACTTGTAATAATTGATAACTGAAATATACATATATTTTGAATTTTGTGTACTGTGTCGTTGTCATTATCAATAGGTTTGATGTTCTATTCGATTCAACTTTAGGATCCACATAAACAATATGTATTCTGCATAAATGGATATCTTTTTTTTTTACAAATTATTCGTATCCTGATGTTGTAACTTACACATTCGTTTTACACTCTTCCTAGATAACAGTTGTGCGTGTATCTATGAGGATGACAACTACAAGTTAACAACGCATTTCCAGCCGTGTGATGAGAGAATGATGGGTGTTTGTATACATCAGAACAGTACGTATTATGTTTTCTTTTCCATATACATTTTGTAGGAAGGAAATGATAGCTATTACGTAACAATCTTAACTATTACGTAACAATCTGTTACGTAACGTCTCATTCACATAACGTGACGAGGAGGAGTTACTTTTTTATTATGATGTAGATGATTTTACTCACTTTTCATTTAAGAGGGCTTCGTGTTATCGTGTTATACTTATGCCGGATACACGTAATTACGTTGACAGTTATGATATAAAAAATCTCAGATACCAAAGTATAAATCAATAGAATGTCCAGGACATAGATACAAATCCGGTAAAAATGGACAAACATGGACCTCTGGAAACCAAGAGGTGGGATCAGGTGCCACGAAGGAGTAAGCATCCCCTGTCGACTGATCACACCCGCCGTGAGTCCACAGTCAAGTCCAATGAAATACATGAGGAGTGCATCCTCGTCACAATTGGTACAGACGTCTCAACAACCGCCAACCAGCTGCACATTTCACCTAGTGAAATAGAGTAATGGCAAACAAGACTATTATACCGACCGTAAAACGAACGATTTGACGGCTGGCGATGGTCTACTGGTAGAGCATTCGATGATCCCGGGTTCGATTCCCGGACCGGGGCATACCGAAGATTTCAAAATGGTAGTGGTTGTTCCTTCACCGGACGCTCGGCATACGAAGTGAATATCTCTGGTCTTTCGGAAGAGACTTAAAATCGAGGTCCCGCGTCGCGGAAGGTGTGGTAGGAATAAGAACCCTCACATTGGCGTCAGTCCATAGCACACATCAAAATTTGTATCACTCCACTTAAGGGTGGTGACATAAGTCAATATAAGTGAAATATTCTTGGCAGGATTCGAAACAGCAATCAACCGAACAAACAAAAGGAACGATTTCATTTGTCAGTGTATCTTAAATGTCACAAAGCTGTGATACCAAAAATTTGACCTCGTCCAGGTCAAGTAAGTTTTCATGAAATTCCAGTCCACCATATCATATGAATTTTACTTTGCAAAATGTTATATGTTTCACAATTGTCCCATTCATCATACTTATATCACGGCTTAAAGTGTATATTTCCGTTATTACGATGTAGGCGATAACAGGAAGATTTCTGAAAATAGCATATCATTGAAATAAAGGAAGTAATATATGTTTTTGAATTGTAATTCAGTACATCATAATTTCATTGATATTACTTCAGTGATCTCTGACTATGAAAATTCAGTAATTCTGTTAATGGAAGCTCGAGATATAATGGAAAGAACTAGTCTCGTTTCAAGCCATATTACTGAACAGTCTACCCCTGCAAATATCATCATGGTAACACAAGAAGAAGAGAAAGGTAAGCTAAAAATCTTAATTTAGTTACGTAAACACACATATCAATGATTAGGGAATTGTGCACGTGTTTTAAAATTCATTTTGTAGTGTTGTACTGTATCTGTTTGTGTGGTTGTGTGCTTGTTCTGTACCAGTAACGATACATTCATTAAAATTTTCAAATCTGTTTTGCCAATAATAATAAGAATAACAATAATAATAATATATTGATATTTATAATAACAATTAGAATTATATTATTATTTTATTGTTAATCCTATCATTATTATTATTATTATTATTATTATTATTATCATTATTATTATTACTGTGTATTTTAGGTATAGTTACTTTTTCCACTTCCCAGGAAGTACAAAACAACAGCGTTTATTCATCATCTGTTTTAAAAAGAATAGGTAAGCGTAAAATATTTCATTTCTTGATGAAATTAAACAAATTGCAACACGGAAAATGATATTTGTCCATACAGAGTAACATTCATATCTTTGAAAACACTGTGCTTTGTAAAGTAACATGCTTAAATATCTCCTGTATTCTATTCCAGAGTTCCTGGCTTTTTTGGCAGCGAACGCATCTTCACTTGTAATCTTATTCTTCATACTGATTCTCTTATGGAAAAGGTGAGTTTTTTGTTGGAATTGTCAAACATATACATCATATAAAGTATCAAATTGTCCCAAGTCGTTATTATAACATATTGTGCCAGAAAGGAATATGACAGGAATTCATTTTTTGTAGTTATCTTCTCTTTCAGGATTTCAAGAATAGAACGACTTGCGAACTTGAATTCAAAGAGACTTACAAGAAACAATTTTCTACTAGATTTTCCAGAGCATATATACAATTCTTATGGGGGTGATTCAATCCCTAAAAGAAACAAAAAGAAGAAAATGGAGAACCGCGAGGACAATAAGAAACATCAGTATTTCAAAATCCCAGTGGATAGAGATGCCGCAGAAAAGGAATGTCAGGGTTTTGCAAGAGATGAAGAAAATCCGTACGCGGAGCTCACACTTACAAATGAATTGAAAAAGTCACGTGATGATCTTCATAATGATTTGTGTGTTATTGATGGTCAGAACAATAGAGCAAGCTACATTGATATGAGAGATGGGATGTCAAGGAAAGCGTTGAATAATTCTTGTACATCACCGAAAATTGACAACAAAATACTACCAAAAAACGAGGATCACTGCTCCTTTAATTTGCACACAGATGTTGGACAGAACGGAAAGAAAATAGAGTATTCTAAATCTCATGGAACACTGAATACTATCATACCAGTTCCATCGATAATTGTTGACAAAGCCCATCTCATAAATAAAGCAAGGGTTTATAGTTATCATTGCGGCAAAAGTGGGAGTGGAGGTAAACCTAACCATAAACAAGAAAAAAGTCGAACACCACAGTTATTGTCAATGAAAATCGGAACGAAATGCCCATCGTCAGTTGACCATGACCCGTATATGGAAATGAGAATTCCAAAGTAATTTGTTCGGTACAATACTGATAGCTCTTGTAACCAGTGAAACGGAAGAAGAGAGAGAGAGAGAGAGAGACAGACAGACAGACAGAGAGATAGACAGACAGACAGGAAAGGAGATAGACAGGAAGGGAGATAGAAGCAAAGATATTGTGTAATGTATATAAAATCGGTATTATAGAATAGAAATATTTAAGCAACAATAGTTATGGTTGATATGATTGTAACAACAAACTTACTTTTATGATATTTTCTTTTGCTGTGACCTGTCAACAGGACATGCTTACTCCTCGATGGCACTTTATCGACCTATGGATTTTCGGGGATCCTTGTTTGTCCGATATTCACCGGATTTGTATTTTTTATCCTGGACATTCCGAGGATTGGTATTTTAGTATCTGAGATTTTTTTATTTGTCGTTTGTGTTTCACGCTCAAGTGATTTTCGAAGTAAACTTATCGCCTCGGTAAATGTGAACTAACAATGGCTTTTGAGAATCATATTATTCTGGACAGTAGCATGGTATTTGATATGTTTGTCCATTATGTATTGCAGACATTACATTATGTGCATAATCTCTTTTTCATTTTTATCATATTGATTGTAATATACATACTGCACATTTTAAAGTTGTTAATCAAGCTAATTATCATGATATATGTATTACGTCATATGATATAACTACGAAATTTTAAAATGTTATTATTATTGTTACATTGTTATTATTATAACTAATCTTATTATTATTGTTATTATCATTAATCTTATTCTTCTTATTTATTTATTTATTTATTTATTTACTATTCATTTGTATATATGTTTATATTGGCACTAATGTAAATATTTGTAAAAAGATCGTATCAGATTGGTTTCCAGAGATCCGTATTTGTCCATTTTTACCAGATTTGTATCTATATCCTGGATATTCTAAAGATTTATACTTTGTTACCTGAGGTATTTTATATTATCTTATGTCACAAAAAATGAAAACTTGTCAAGTAAGCATTTCTATAGTACGTGTTTTAATATAATTTTTTCATGTAAAAGGACCATCGCAATGCACAATTTATGATAATACTTGAAAACGAAAACCTGAGAAGGTCTGTCATTAGATCTAAGTATTTGAATACTCGCCACATTGATTACAAGTTAACAATAATAAATGGCTGTAAATTATAGATTTCAAAAAACATTGTTGTTTTACTTGTTTACATGAAATATGAGTAATAAAACACAGGAACAATAACCTCTGGAGATCCAGAGAAGAAATCAGTTATCACATGGATGTAGTAAAACCCACCAAAGCATCATACTCCTTAATAAAAATGTTGCTGCGACTTGTAGAGTTGTGTCTTTTTGGAGAAGATCACAAATACAAAAAAAATAAACAGTGCGCAATTCCCCGTGGCGAATGATATTGAAATTAAATGTTTATTTCAGTAACTGGTACTGTTTCAAAAGTTAATCTTTGAATTAGCTAAATGATCCATTGGTGGTTTAATGTAAAACTGGGACTATTGGAATATATTTTAGCTCATTCATAAAATATGTTGCAGTATAGAAAATTTCAAAAACTTAGACGTACTGACAATACAGAGTTATTTACTTTGATTAATTTGCTCAGTTTGTAAAATTCGGACATAGCATGATTTACCGACAGAGTTTAAGGGTCTAGTTATAGTAATTTTTTTATAGTAGTATAGATAATGTAACACTCAAAATATGTGAGAACCTATCTTATAAGTTTGAATAAAATAAATGAGAAAGAATCTTAAAAGCTTGTCTCATATAAATGAGAACGTCTCGTAATCGGCAAACATGTGAGATTTACACTCTAAATATGTTTTAATAGTATATTATATTTGGAAATAATCAGTGAACAGATGTATTTATATTTTCCGGATTGAGGAGGGAATGATTTAGAAAAACGTCCAAAGGGGAACATTTCCCATGGGAAATGTTTTATAAAGTATTTCATGGGAGATTTTCTAAGTTGAAAAATTTCTGGGGAAGGCTTTCTATATAGAAATATTTCCGGGGTAAAGTTTCTCTATGCGGAAGGTTCTCCATATGGCACCGGCACTATTCAACAGTCACACGTGCTGTCGTCTTGATTCCTGATTAACTTCACAATCAATTATCATAAATTTCAAGTAACCAAATCATTTGCGTCCCACACTAAACATATTTACAAGATGTCTGTCTCGGTTCAGCATACCTGGATCACGTGTTGACTATTGCTATACAGAAAATCAAATTCATCTAATATGTCATACTATAGTGGACTTGGAGTTTCCAATATATATTATATGTAAAGAAAAGTGATGATAAACTTAATGGCAGCCTAGATTCATTGCTGTGTTTCTTTTTAATCATTACAATAAAACAAATATGCTTCTATGTTATACAGTATAAAAAGCTTGTGGCAGTGTACGCTTTTTTATAAACTGCTTCGTGTTACCTGTCCCATGGTATGTTATATTTTAAAACATGGGTACAAATCATCTTCATTTCTTATACAATAAACACCGAGGTCCAGCATTATTCTGCATGAACTATTTTAACGATAAATACATCATTACAAAATGTTGACGGTTTTTAAGAAACTGATATTTACAATGGTTTTTTTTACCCTTGACAAAAGAAGCTTGTAACTTTGCCAAATATTTCTTTTATCGAAACCCCTAAACTGTTAAACTTTCGTATTTACTGAATTTGCATTGCAATGCTCTCAAAAGAATCTGACCTTTGACCCCATCACCTTGAAACGAAATATTATTCATGTCAAATGCAAATTTCAATACAAAATGTCAATGGTTTGTAATATAAAAAGGGTATTGCCTGTTCTCTTACAAGGA
This sequence comes from Atrina japonica, assembly GCA_030159075.1. Taxonomy (NCBI): domain Eukaryota; kingdom Metazoa; phylum Mollusca; class Bivalvia; order Pterioida; family Pinnidae; genus Atrina; species Atrina japonica. Next base: position 524,618 of record BROG01000111.1, read on the forward strand.
GATGGAAGATGACTTTGATATTTGACCCTTTAGCTTCTGACCCGGACTCTCACCCGTTTAAAGATGGTCTGTTGTGCGCCCTTTTTATTATGCAAACTTGAAATCCTTTCCTAAGGGGTGCTTCTTACCCAACTCGGTTGAAATCTGTGCATTTGTTCTTAGGAAGATGACGCTTGACAGGAAGGTATACGGTCGAACATTCTGATCGACAGCGGACGATTATGTCTATTTTTCTCCATAAACCTTTAATGGAGACTCAACTTTTGAATAATTGCCATGGACAACATTATTTCAATTATAAGAATAATTTCACCGAATATCCTAAAAGTTGCGTCCTTATCAGATTAAAAGGTAACATACTGTTCAAATAATCATAAAAGAATGTTCTAAATTAATTTCATCATTTTAAAGGAAGAACCAAATTAAAACCATTGTGTTCATGCCAATAATACCTGTGAAATCAGTCTCCAGAAAACAGTATTGGCAACAAAGAACTAGATTGAAAACCATCTTGATATCGTGCGCTATGACATATCGGAGCTGATTTGTACGTGTAAAGAAGTTTGCCTGTACATTTGCCATGTAGTAATACCATAAGCCATTTCACATGTTGGTAAACATTTAAACGCGTTGGTTTGAAATTGACAACTAAACTCTAAGTAAAACCTAATTTTTTCGGCTTTCCTTAAATGAAGCTGAATTCAGAGATGAACGATCAAATTGATTTGCTTTTATAACTAAATAGCAATTCGTAATCACGTGTTTCGTGATGTGTTAAAACATTCTCTCTCTCTGTCTGTCTGTCTGTCTCTGTCTGTCTGTCTGCCTCTGTCTCTGTCTGTCTGTCTCTGTCTGTCTTTCTGTCTGTCTGTCTGTGTCTGTCTGTCTCTCTCTCTATCTCTCTCTCTCTCTTTCTCTCTCTCTCTCTCTCTCTCTCTCTCTCTCTCTCTCTCTCTCTCTCTCTCTCTCTCTCTCTCTGATATAATCACATGATTCCAAAAACATTTGGTATTTCCTGTTTATTTTCCTTTCCAATTTCCAGACAGTTCAAACACATTCATATCACCGTACAATGATCCATGAAGTGTTTCCTGATACGATGTCCTTCTATATCGGTATACTTTGGAACAATGCTCAGTATCCGGTTGTTCTACTTTCTAATTTCAGTCTCATCTCAGGAAACACTTTTTAAAACTGTTTATTAGTTATGTGAATGATCGAATAGTTATCTACGTGTATTTTTTAAAATAAGTATTACGGTACAATCAGGATATTCCGTGGGGTTCAGATTTATGTAATTAGTTGAAATAAAAAGTATCTGTTTGAAAAGTTTGTTTATTTATTGTTGTTTAACGTCTCACTCGAGAATCTTTCACTTATATGGAGACGTCACCAATTGCCGATGAAGGGCTTCAGATTTTGGCCTATGCACGGCACTTACGGCCACTGAGCAGTGAGGGTCGAGCACGCTATCGACTGACCCAGGTCGGCTCCTTATTGAAAAGGAATCTGTTATTATCACTATGTATAATTTATGTAGAATTCCGTCATGGTTTAAAGGGGCATTACTTTTAATACTTGTACTTGATGTACAATAGAAATAAGAGATATACACAAGCATAAAAAATCTTAAACTCCTATGTATTTTGTGAAAATAAGATCAGGTCCAGTGTTGTATTCATATACAAATAGTAATGTTGAGCTAATCAATTGCAAGTGAAAAAGTACCAAACCTGGGTTTCTGAAGTAATTTTCAAAAAATATACAGAAATCTAAGAATTTTTATGCCCGTCTATATCATTTTTTGTTATTGTATATCAATCTAAGTAGTAAAAAAGGAAAATAAATGTTTTGAAAAAAACCGCAGCTAATGCCTTTTTAAATTACGTTGATGAATGGTAACTATCAGCACAATACCACAACGAAATGTTCTGATTCCACAGTGTATAGCGGAAACATAAAGATTTCATAGACGACTCTGAATGTTCCCTAAAATGAGTACCCTCTCCTGTATGTGAAAAATGAACACAAAGCGATCAGTGAAAATATGTTTCATTCTCATAATGCCAACTTCGTGTTTTTTATTCTCCGATACAAGTTATATATATACATAAAATTTAATTGCCCAATTAACTTTGAACTTTTCCTTGTTCCTGTTTAGAAACGAAGGGCGTTAATTAATTAAGACCATATATGGAATACATTTTGCATGTTGTGTGTAGTCTGTAACCCATTTTTGGAACTTGAAAATCACAATATTTCAGACAAGTGTCTGTTATGATCAAGATGGGTTTTGTGGATATTGTTAAGTTAATTGAGATAGTTTTATTAATCCATACAGCTATCCACAAAGATCCACGTAAGTAGCAATATATTTCTTTAATTCAAATCTTTTTGGGGAGTTTTTTCTTTACATGTTACAACATTTTACAAAGCGGAAGAGAACCCGGTTACAATGTACTCGGGAAGAGAACACAAAGTCAAACCTTCTGCACACATTCTAACATACAGTAAAACCTGCTATAGCGGCCACCTCTATATAAGGATCACCTGTCTATAAAGGCCAGTTTTGAAAAGTCCCTTGACTGCATACTTCAACTAAATTGAACCTGTGTATAAGGGTCACCTGCACATAAAGGCCAATACTTTCTTGTCCCTTGGGTGGCCCCTATATACAGGTTTTACTGTAATTAGCTTAGGTTTTAGCGGCCTTATTGAATAGAGATAAGAAATGTTTCTGTCTTTATGCAAATAGAGATTCTGAAAAAAAAAACTTTCTTATCACAGGTCTTTATCATAAATAAAATACATCATAAATATCATATCATAAATAAATGACATAAATGTTTGACAATTTTGATTCTATCAAAATCGGGAAATGCCGATAATGTCGACGATGATTGCGACGAGAATCGTGACTATCATGATTTATCATCTAACATTGAATATATAGTCTATCTATACGCCAGTCTATTTATTTTGTTTTTACCTGTAGAAATGATAAAAGAGAATAAAATTGAATTCGTCAAACTTTTTTTTACAGTGGTTTTTCTTAGAAGGATTTGGCTATGCATTTATACTTATCACTAAACCTTGTATGATACCACTTTTGCTTTAGAAAATCAATTTCAATTTTTTTAACATTATAACTTTGGTATTATGTTTATAATATCAGACGAGAGATACTGCATAGATAAAATATTGCATCTACTTGATAAAAAATGCAGAGGAGTTTAGTTATTTAGCGATATATACTTTTATCATAAGTGACCTACGCATCGGATTTAGACAAGTTGAACTGGAATGAAGCTTCTAACAGATGCAAAGTGAATTTGAGTGGAAGTCTAATCCCTGCTGGCTACGTCTTTGATAACCCAAAACTGCAACGACAATTATTTGACGATCAAAACTACACGGCATGGATCGACGGTCAAATTTTGCAATTGGGATGCATAAAAGGTGAATATTACCTGACTAAATTTTTAAAAAGAGATAAATTTAAAAGTGATAGAAAATAACACAGTGATAGAATAACCAAAATGTGCTATATTAGACAAGAAATACGATCCTTTTTTGTTTCTTATATCAGTTCTAATACCCGACTACAATTGTAAATTTGTATTGTTGTATCTACCACAACTATTATAACACTGTTGTACTGTTTTCTCATGTCATTATATACCGTGCTATTTCCTAGGAACTGTTCATCGGTAACGTTTCATTGCTTTTTTCTAAAACAAAAAAAAATTTGTAATGTTATTTGATTTAATAGATACATCTCTGTAATATTTGTAATTGTATGATACGTGATTTGTTATTTTGATATATAACATGGTAATGAGAATGTAGACCCGGCTTGGCTCGGTAGATAGCGCACTCGACTCTTGATCGTGATGTCTTGAGTTGGTTGGTTTCTTGTCCTTCGGATGAGACAGTAAAAACCGTGGTCCCGTGTTACAGTAGATGTCGGCACGTTAAAGAACCCTCACTGCTCAATGCCCTTCATCGGCATTTGGTGACGTTTCCATATGAGTGAAATATTCTTGAGTGGGACGTTAAACAACAATAAACAAACAAAATGAGAATATATCAATATTAGTATTTCTCATTTAATACATATTTATATAGCACGTGTTTCTCTAACTTATTTTTTTATGATAAACATCTTTATCTTGTCCATGTACCGTAGGTATTTGTAAATTGTTATTGTACTTTTATGATAGGTATTAATACACTATCCCTGTATAACTGACATTTATACCTTTGTGTATGTATTAACCCCATACTCCCAGATGTAATATTAATGCTTTATTTCTGTGTAAAAAGTATTAAAACCATATTTATGTATACATGGCATGTATTGTATACCATATTATCGTAAAGATGAAATATACATACCCTATTCACGCGATGAAGAATCTTTACCTTTTTCCCGTGTAACTGAGACACATTACAAGTTACCAGGTCATTTAGGAGTATGGTACGGCGAGGCCGAGTCACGGTATTACACGTTACCAGGTCATTTAGGAGTATGGTACGGCGAGGCCGAGTCACGGTATTACACGTTACCAGGTCATTCAGGAGTATGGTACGGCGAGGCCGAGTCACGGTAATACACGTTACCAGGTCATTCAGGAGTATGGTACGGCGAGGCCGAGTCACGGTAATACACGTTACCAGGTCATTCAGGAGTATGGTACGGCGAGGCCGAGTCACGGTATTACACGTTACCAGGTCATTCAGGAGTATGGTACGGCGAGGCCGAGTCACGGTAATACACGTTACCAGGTCATTCATGAGTATGGTACAGTGAGACCGAGATAGTGGAGACACGGTATATGACCGTACCACATCCTCTAAATGAACTGGTGACAAGTTTACCTCATCCAAGACCTATATGTATCTGTAAGTAAATTTTAACAACTTCCTATTTTATCATCTCAACTCAGTTTGCCTCTGGAGACTAGGTTTAAGTATTACCCTCTATTACACACATTCGAAGCTGTAACATTTGTTTCACTTGACTTATTTTGACAAACGTGTTCACCTTATATCTGCATGACTGATATACATTCCTTAGTCCTGTAAGAAAGACATCTATACTTTATCCCTATAAAGTACGTATGTTCATATTTAATTACTGTAAAGTAGACTTCTATACCATATCTATGTAACGTGCACATGTACATATTTAATTCCTGTACAGTTGGCTTCCATGCAATTTCTCTGTAACGTGCACATGTACATATTTAATTCCTGTACAGTAGACATTTATACCATATCTATCCCTGTAACGTGCACAGGTACATACTTAATTCCTGTAGACTTCTATACCATACCCTGTGACAGGTATTTATATTTACCGCTGACATGGGCCCCAGGCCCATTACTTAGAGAACAACAACAAGCGTCCACTCGCTTCGACACTTTAATCTGGACTCCCAAAACACATGGTGGATTACTCCGCGTAAGATGCAGACAAGTACAATGTATTAGAATCAGCCTCATTACACATCATTCATCCGCTCACTCTTACAATGGGTTACACTAATTCCAGGATATCACATCCCTCCTTTCCTTAGACTTTTACAGGATTCTTACAACTAGTAAGACATAAACAATTTGTCTAATTGAAATATAAATCAACAATAATCATCAGAAAATTAAACTGTCCACAAAGAAGAAAAACTTAAAACTGTTCAACATGTGAAATTGTCAGTTTGTTATTTAAATGTATTATTGTTACACATAGTCCTTCAAAGCAGAGGGCTTTCGTACCACCCTTCCAGACCTAGTAATAACTCCATAGTTATTGTTGACTTGTTTATTTGCCACTTTCAGATTGCTTGAACGATTTTCAACTGGTACTTTAACAGGTGTCCCATTATCAGATATAGTCTTTGACCTGGGAATTACTTCCTCATCCTCCTCAGGAATAATATCACTCATTGTACTCTCAGGTTGAAAATGATTAGGAACTTTCTTGAAAAACGATGAGTTCCGGGTAACCAGGTGATCGGAATTCACTGAAGATGCGGTAATCATTGTACCCTTTGTAGATACAACTTTACGAGGTACTGGGTCATAAACTGAATCCAATTTGTTTTTCTTTTGTTCATTTCTAAGAAGCACAATGTCACCTGGCACAATGTTATTGGAGATATTCTCGGAATACACATTTCCTTTCATCTTCCGTTTAGCTATCTCATCGTTCCACTGAGCACACTCACTATACAAATTTGAATTTGTCACATTTACTTGCGGGAGTTTTGTTTTTCCCCGTTGAAACATAAGTGTGAATGGATCAAAACCAGTAGAAGTATGGGGTGTACTTCTATACTGTCGAAGAAATCTAAATAATTCCTGTCTCCAGTTGTGCGGCACGCACAGCTTTCATCATCGGTTTGTTGAATGATTCTGCCTGAGAATTTGCTCTAGGCCATCTCGGTGTCACACGTCGATGCTGAAAACCCATATTTTCTGCATATTGCCTAAACTGATAGCTATTAAATGGACTACCATTATCAGACTTAATAACCTTCGGAATGCCAAAGCATGCGAGTATCTTATCTAACACTGGAATCACCACGTTAGCAGAAACCGACTTTAATATCTCTACTACAGGATATCTTGAGTACTCATCTGTCAGTACAAATAGATAGTCTCCACTAGGGAGAGGTCCACAAAAATCAGCACTTAGGTTTTCCCAAGTACCAGCAGGCATATCAGACATCTTAAAGGGTTCAAACCGGTTCTGTTTATCTGTTACACTTTGACAAGCTAAACATGACTTAAGCATATTCTCAACCAAGTCGTTAAGACCTGGGAACCAGACCTTAGCTCGTAAAAAAGATTTAGTACAACTTATACCCTGGTGACCTTCGTGTGCGATATTTACGGCTTGTTCTCGCAATGCTCTCGGAAGAACGATTCGACCATCTCGCAAAAGAATACTGTCTGAATAAACAACTAGTTCATCGCGCATACTCCTGAGCGACTGTAGCTCAAGTATCATCAAGATGTTTCATATCTTGCCAACTACCGGTACGTACGTATTCTATCGCTTTTGACAAAGTTTTGTCAGTACGTGTCATCAACTTAACCGAATCAAGTGACATAGCTTGCGGAACCGCTTCTGAGGTTACAAAATGAATGTATTGTTCGGCTAAATCAGTTACATGATTCTTGGTCGTGCTATGCATCGGCTGTCTCGACATATAATCTGCAGGGTTATCTTTCCCTGGTTTGTAGCGAATAGACATCTTATATGGTTGAAGTCTCAAACCCCAACGCTCTATACGTAATGGCGGTTTTGAACGCTGCCAAATGGTCTCAAGTGGCTTGTGGTCAGTAGTAACGGTAAAGTGATGAGCTCCGCGTAAATAAACATCAAAATGCTCACAAGCCCATACAATGCTAAGGGCCTCACGTTCGGTTTGACTGTACCGAGACTCAACATCGGATAATGACCTGCTTGCGTATGCAACTACATGATTCTCCTGAACTAATATGGCACCGACGCCAACAGGACTCGCATCAACAATTACCTCAGTATCCTTACCTGGGTCAAAATAAGCAACAATAGTATCACTAGATAATAAAGACTTGAGTGACTGAAAAGAATTCTCCTGCTCTGCTGACCAGATCCAATCTGTGTCAGAACGTGTCAATCGCCTAAGTGGCTCACTCACAGTTGCATAATCTTTTATAAACCTAGCACAGTATGACGTCATGCCTAGAAAACTCCTAAGTTCTCGAACATTAGACGGATTCGGGGCGTCACGGATCGCCGCTACCTTATCAGGATCAGGCGAAATGCCATCCTTACTGAACACCAGTCCAAAAAATGTAATGCGGTCACAGTTGAATTCACACTTGGTCTTATTCAACTTGAGATTGTTATCCTGTAAAGCACGTAGTACTGCTTCAAGCGCGCGGTCATGATCCGCCTTTGTGTTACCGAACACAAGAATATCGTCGGATACATTCTTAGCACCAGGTATGCCCTGAATAACAGTACGAATAGCTTCCTGAAAAATTTCACTGGCAGAAGAGATGCCAAAGTTAAGTCGCTTGTAGCGATAAATACCCATGTGGGTGTTAAACGTTGTAATGTATCGACTAGCTGGATCAAGCTCTAGCTGATGGTAACCTTGGCGAAGGTCTAGTTTACTAAATACACGAGCTCCATTCAAATCATGTATGAGCTCCTCGACTGTAGGCATTAGATGTCGTTCGCGAGCGATTGCCTTCTTCGCTTCGCGCATATCTACGCATACCCTTATCTCGCCCGATTTCTTCGGCGGGGTTACTATAGGGGAAATCCAGGGAGTTGGTTGGTTCTCAACCTTCTCAATTATATCTTCGCCAAGTAACTTCTGTATCTCGGCCTCGAGTTTCGGTCTCAAAATGGAACGGTGTCCTGCGATTTCGTTGCGCGACAGGTTTGACCGTGTCGTCAATATGAATGGTAACCGTCTTACTTAAAACCCTTAAGCTTACCAATTCCGTGAAATAGGTCAGGGTATTTGTTCACTATCTCAGAATTAGAAACCTGACTGACAATCTGAACAAGACCTAAGGACTGACATGTAGGATACCCCAGTAACGCTCCGTAGTTACCATGAACAACATAAAATTCATGCGTTTGTACTATACCCTTAGATTCGACGCGCAATGAGCAACTGCCCATGACCGATAACTCCTTACCCCCTCCATACGGGACAAGACGGGGCTGTTGACTAGTTGCAAGTTTTGGCATTCCGAGCTTAACAAAAACAACTCTCATCCAACACATTTACAGAGGCACCTGTATCTAACAAGAAATCACACTCCACACCATTTACTTTCAAAACATACTTAGGGCCATTAGGTCTACTACAATTAATAGAATACAAATACTCATCATCACTTGATGAAGTGTCTAAAACTGGTTGCACATTCAGTTCATGCAGAGTCTTAATAGTAGTGTTTGTACTTGTAGTATCAGACTGTCTCTTCCGACACATTTTACGAAAGTGATTAAACTGTTTACAATACAAACACCTTTTGCCTTTAGCTGGACACCTAGCAACATGAGGATATACTCCCCCACAATTTTCTACACTGTTTCTGTTCACCATCAAAACGTTTTTTTTGGAAAGTCAGTAGCACTAGTATAATTGCCACGATTAGCACCACGGCCTCGGCCACGTGGTCTAAACTGTGTCCTCGAAGTCGAAACTTTGTTTACAGTAACACGCTCGCTCTGTGATTCCATCACGGTAGCCTGTGTTTCAGCAGGCTCCATTGCACGGCCTAAATCAAGTAAATGCTGTAGGGTCATGTTTGTTTCACGAAGTGCTCTCCTCCTGAGACGATTAGATTTGCAACTCTGAATAATTTGACTAAGTATTTCACTGTCAATATTGTGAAACTCACAATCTTTCGCTAATTTGCGAAGTTCAGTAACATATTCATCGAGAGATTGTGTGGCAGATTGTTTTGTACATTCTAAAATTTATACACTTCCATTTGGACGTTTTTTCCTGGGAGAAAAAAATAATGTGACAATACCTCTTTAGTCGCACCAAACGTTGGCTCGGTATCCGCTTTTTCGGCCATATAGATGTCATAGATTCGTTCACCGCCGTAGTGAAGTAATAGGGCACGTTTTCTGTCAGTTTCCTCGATATTCATTCCGACGAATAATAGTTCCAGGCGGTCTAGGTACTTCTCCCATTTCGGGCCGGCGTCTGCCTTGTCCGCATATTCGAATGGCGGAAAATATGGTAAATGTTCCATTTTGAACAAGATAGTTAGTTCACCATCTGAACATCCTCGTCGCCAAATGACAGGTATTTATATTTACCGCTGACATGGGCCCCAGGCCCATTACTTAGAGAACAACAACAAGCGTCCACTCGCTTCGACACTTTAATCTGGACTCCCAAAACACATGGTGGATTACTCCGCGTAAGATGCAGACAAGTACAATGTATTAGAATCAGCCTCATTACACATCATTCATCCGCTCACTCTTACAATGGGTTACACTAATTCCAGGATATCACACCCTGTAACGTGCACAGGTACATACATAATTCCTGTAGACTTCAATACCATACCCTGTAACGTGCACAGATACACACTTAATTCCTGTAGACTTCTATACCATACCCTGTAACGTGCACAGGTACATACTTAATTCCTGTAGACTTCAATACCATACCTACCCTGTAACGTGCACAGGTACATACTTAATTCCTGTAGACTTCAATACCATACCCTGTAACATGCACAGGTACATACTTAATTTCTGTAGATTTCTATACCACACCCTGCAACGTGCACAGGTACATACTTAATTCCTGTAGACTTCTATACCATACCCTGTAACGTGCACAGGTACATACCTAATTCCTGTAGACTTCAATACCATACCCTGTAACGTGCACGGGTACATACTTAATTCCCGTAGACTTCTATACCATACCCTGTAACATGCACAGGTACATACTTAATTCCCGTAGACTTCTATACCATACCCATGCACATGTTTACCTTATTCCTCTAAAGAAGGCATTTATATCTTATTCCTGTAACATAGGTATGTATAGTTTATTACTGAAACGTAGGTGTATATATATACTTTATATATATTTTATTACTGTAACAGAGGCATGTACACATTATTCGTGTAACGTATGTATATATATTATTTTTTAAAATGTAAGCATTTATACACCATTGCTGCAACGGGACATGTTAACCTTATTCCTGTAATGGAGGCATGCATACGTTACTTTTGAAATATTGTCATTCATATCTTGTAGCTGTAACGTTCGTATGTCTACGTTATTGTGCATGTTTTCGTTATATGTGTATAATAGGCATTTATCTCATGTATGCTTTGATGCTTCATGCTTTGATAGACAGGTGTTATCATGTTGTCAAAAACAAGACTAAGAACACGGTGAAGTTACCTTTCATATGCGGTAAGATTTTAATATGACATTTTGCAATATAAAATTGCATGATAATCTGACTTTGTTTTATGTGTAAAGATATCCAACTTTTAAATAAAAGTTATAATAGATAGATAGATAGATAGATAGATAGAAAGAAAGAAAGAAAGAAGGATGGATGGATGGGCAGGCAGACAGACAGATAGATAGATAGATAGATAGATAGATAGATAGATAGATAGATAGATAGAAATAAAGAAAGAAAGAAAGAAAAAGATACACAGATATACAGAGATATTACTGTTATTTGTAATTTAGGCTCTGAGATAAATGAAAATAGAAGAATAACACTTGGAAATGCAACGTTGGAGTGCCCTGCGAAAAATTCTTCAGTCGATGCACTTCTAGATAGCATTGGAAGAAGAAACTTGCCTCTCAGTACGGACTATTGGCTTCTCAGCGTTGACCTTAGCAGCTTGAGTATGTATATTTTCCCTTTGTTTATTCATTCTATCTTTTGTTCGTCTCTCACACACATACACAATGAGTTCATGAATATTTCATGTTGGCCCTATTTCAAACCCATTGTTATTTTCCTCACGCACCTGTACATGGCTCGACTTTGCCTATCGACAATCTGATATAATCTAACATCAATGACAAATTTGGACATTTGGCTATATTCTGACAATTCAAGGACATTTTTGTCAAAACCATGTTTCACTTTTAGGAATGTTTGATTCCTGTTTGGACAGTAGTTCGTAATGACCATGGGTTGATGTGATCGGCGCCGACAGGGGAGTTAACTCCTCCATAACGCCTGTTCTTTTCATTCTTCCAGAAATTCAAAGGTGTTATCGTAACTTTTAACCAAGTGCTGAATTTGAAAAATATATATTTATTGCTTTTGAAACATCCCTGATTAATTATTCCACAAACAGACATTTTTGTAAATTTTATGAGTAGAAATTGACACACAATTCCGGTCTAAAAGGCGAGTCTGCATAACAACCGTTATTTCTCACCTGTACTCCCAAAGCGAAACAATGTACGGTTCGACAGTGACGACTGATTTTGCAAACTCGCCTTATATATATATATATATATATATATATATATATATATATATATATATATATATATATATATATATATATATATAATATATATATATATATATATATCGGTTGTGGGGGCTTATTTTTTACTCAGAAAACAGAACCAAAATGGCTACCAATGGAAGTATGACACTGGAGAGGTTAAAAAAATATATTATTATTTGTTTAATCAATTTATTGGTTCAAAAGATGAGGTGACAGCTTTATCTTTGAAAAACTCATTCTGATTTCAAAACTCATTCAAGTTTGAATTTTAGTTTTGTTTTCCCGAATTATCATGATTATAAATCATATATATATATATATATATATTAATATTTCTGGATGTGATGTATTCTTTTTGAGTTTTTTTTTACAGGAAAATCATGCGCCAGTATTTACAGCCAAACAGCAACAAAATACTATCGGTCCTGTGAAGACAAGATATGGGCTATTTGTATACACAGTAGCTGTAAGTCTTACTAATAATTTTTATATATCATCAATGCTTGCGTTAGTTTTTAACGGAAAGATGGAAATTTAAATCTTTAAAAAAGTGTCCAGTTACTTTATAGTATTAGAAAGGTAAATGAAGTATATGCTATTTCTCTAAAGGTCTTAGAAATATATAAGAACTGTCAATAAGCATGAAAATGTCTACCTCAGGGATTCCTGGGCATATGTTTTGCACTTTAAGAGTTAAACAATGCATGTTGAATCTACAATTCTCCGATAATACGGTAGAGGTGTCATAATTCTTAAACAATGGTTATTTATTTCGGTTTATTATGGTGAAAACGTTTTAGTTTAAAGTAATTTGACTTTTCAGTTTTAACGTCTTATCAAGAATCTAATATACTGACTTCGTCAATCAATGAGCAGACGACAACTATTTCTGTGATGTCTTCTTTTGGCGCAAAAACTAATAACAAAATGACGACAGAAAGTTTCAAGGGTAAGTATTTCACTCGACATAGTATATAGATAATAATAAAAAAGACAAACAAATTTTTAAAAAAATATTTTAACGGCCAGCCGGATTCTAAAATTACCACTTATTACCAGTTGTTGTTCATTTAAACCAAACAGTTTGTGGTAGAATTTATTTCAATTTCAATTAATTTCATTTGATTAAAATTTAATAAACTTGAAGTCTCAGCATACTACTAAATTTGAATCATTTTAAAAATATTTAGTCGCAAAGTCGATCACCGACGGGTTGTAAACAGTATTAAATGACAAAATTGACGTTAATTCATTGCATCTCTATTTTAACACTACTATACAGGTACAATGACGACAACGGTAACTTCTGGTTCTGGTTTATACCATTCCACTAACGTACAATCGACAACAAATCAAGAAGTTCACAGCACGGTAACTGAAGACGATATCAGTAGGTATAGGCACTGTAATTTTATTATTATTATTATCAGAAAATATCAGAATTGGAAAACTCATTTATAAGTACTGGAGTAATACATGCTAGTACAAACGCACGTATTGGGAAGGTCCTGTATAGATACTGGAATAGTGCATGTATAGATACTAGAATATGGCATGTACTGATAATAGAGAAGTGCAGATGTAAGTACTTTGGAAGTGTTTGTATATATACTGCAGTATCGAAATCAATGTAAAGGTGAAGGAGTAGCACACATATAGGTACTTTGGAAGCGCGTTTGTATATATACTGCAGTATCGAATGTATTGGATTAGCGCTTGTATAGATACTGTTAAGTACATCAATTGGTCCTTGAACAACAGCGCATGCGTAGAAACTAGAATAACATAAGTTTTCATACTGGAATTGTGTATATTAATGACTAAAATGAAACATCAGTGTCACATGTTACATTTATCATTATCGCTTTCATTTATGTCGCGCAGGGGATCAAGCACAATCCGCTATGGTGTCACGTGAGGATGATCTCTTGAAGGTGTGTAATGTTCGACTAATGTAAATACGACAATTTTTAAATTCCATCGAATGACAAAGAGATATAATTTATTTACAGATAAAGAATACACAGTCCACAGAATTAATTAGGAATATGTTCTGTTATTCATTCCTATTCATGGTTATAAAAATAATTCTCTATTTCCGAATTTTTCTGTGTTCAGTGTTATTTATAATGTTTAAAATGTTAGCATTTCTTTTCCAGTTGATAAACTTACAAAATCGCGTAGCTTGCATTTTCATTGGTTGAAAATGATACCTATGTGGTTATCCGCACATGAACCAATAGCGGATTGCATTACACCCTTTACGCGACATATTAGAAAACGGTAGTGATTAGAGATCGGTTTTTAAAATTAGATTGTAATCAATATGATAAGTAAATTACATCGATATGGCCTGGACAAATGGTAAAAATGACAAAGGGTCAAATAGCAGCATATTTGTCAGTGGCACTCCGCACAAAATCTGGTAATCCTAGGTTAGGAAATGACGAACGTTTTGCCTTGCAAAAGCGAAAGCACAGACGGAAGGACGGACGGGGAAACCTGGGATATGGTGAAGAATTATAATTAGATTGTTTTCTTCGATTCTGGTTTTCACCATTACCCACTGACATTAAAAACTGTATTTGATCATTTCACATCTTGCTCTTTCTCTCTGGATTGTGTATTGTTTTTACTAAGATTGTGCTGAACTTTGTTCATAAGCAGATTTCTTTAACAGGAATTATCTCGACTGAAAATATGTCTACGAGTATGGTGTTTGTGCATCTTATATCCAATACAGAACAGAACAACTCACAGAAGCACCAAAACGGTAAATCGCTTAACCACACAGATATTCAGTACCACTTATTGTATAGCTTTTATTTAAAATCTTAGAAATAACTTTCTCACCCTCATTTCTACACAATTACAGATACTAAAATGTTTATAGTTAGGGAGTTCATACTACAATATTAGTCGTGGAGGATATTGGATTGTTGGCAAATCCAGAGGTTGAATCAGGTGCTAAGTAGAAGTCAGAATCAACACATGACCGGTCACCAGATTTATATAAATACAGGTTAAAACAAATAAGGTATAGGTTTTGGCCAAATTCCCTACAGGCCTGCTTTCTATCCATAGTCAGACAAGGAAATTGCAAATATAATTTAAATCATTAATCTAAGGATCGTAAATTTTGATTTTAAACGCGTTTCTCCTTTCCTCTGTGACAAAAACCTGAATCATAACAAAATAGTTTGCCGTATCTATATGAAATGCCTTAACAATGAAGAATGTTTACTATGTCCAATCGTTATTAAGATATAAAACACGACATGCAAGTATTGAAGGAGTATCATATAGTTACAATTTACCATTCAGGGGCTAAGCAAGATTCTGGTTTCAGAGACAAGACCTATTTCCCCCAGGCGAAGCCGAGAGAAATAGGTCTGGTCGAGGGTAACAAGAATCTTATAAACACCCTCAATGGTATACTGGAACTATATATTATGGTGCCAAAACAAAAATTTTACTCAGGTTGAAGCGATTTTATTAGTTTTTGTGTGCTTTCGCTACTGCAAGCGTCTAATAAACCCGTTAGTTTCATCTCGGCTATCCAACCTCTGCGCCATCGTTTTTTTTATATTTTGTTATTGTTATTATTATTATTATTATTATTATTATTATTGTAGTTGTTATTATTGTTGTTGTTGTTGTTAAAATCGACTAGAAATGCTCTGATTGGCTGACACAGAACGCCCTACAAACAGAGAAATAGTCGGCCAACCCTTTTAGGAGTAAATATCAGTAGAGGTATAATAATATTATTTAATATGGAATGTCTGCAGAAATAAAGACAAGCTTACTTTTCTCGCTCAATATAATTTCACGTCAATGAGTAGCTTATAATAATGTCAAATTATGAAGCGCATATAAACAGTTATGAATTTTCCAAAAATAAATTGTTATTATTTGTTTACCATGTTTTCTTATATTTCAGGAATGTTTGTTGCAGCTGGTAGTATTGGTATTCTGATTGTGTTTGTTTCTGTTTGTGTGTTCCTACTTTGGAAACGGTAATTGCCGTTTTAGTTTATTATTTTATTCAATATTCCAGTTTATTATTAAACACCATGAATGATAAAACATTATATTATACTAAATAGTAAACTCTCATGTTATATATAGAGATTATTATAACAATAACGTGACCCTAAGAGCCGGATCACGTCGAGTTAACAGGGGCAGATCATCAGATCAAACAACACGCGAAGCGTCGACTTTGATCAAATGATCTGCCCCTGCCAACAAGACGTGATCCGGCTCATAGAATCAAGGTACTGTTATAATGATGAATTTAATATATGCCCATACATAATAAACTAATCAATTGGATACGGATATGTCACACGATAAAATACGGATTTGTTTGCATTGAGCTTAGCAACTTGCTATTGGGAAGTAGATCGCTCATGAAAATATTATCGTGGTAACTTTCGTTATTGTTACCATGGAGAACGTAGTCCTGCTTTGTTTACTACGTCATCAGTTTCAGAGAGGGGTGATATGGATTCAGAAAACTACAGTGTGGTGATCCGGAAAGTCATATCACACTCTGTGAAATCAGCAGTATCAAAACTCGGAATATTGATTGGTATATAATAAAATATCATGTTGTATAATATGTTTTACAATATCAACCTGGTTACCTATACATACAACTTATATATCGTCTATACTTAACACCAATATAAGGCAATGCCATATGTAACCGATCAATAGTTTTCAAACATACAACTTTTTTTGGCAGATCTTCTAGGATTATGAAGTCTACATCAGAGCAATGGAAATATATTTCCGGAAAACACCGTTATGCCAGATTTCAAAACAATGTCTGCTTTGACGCAAAAAGGTCGGGCAGATGTGACATCATATTGAGTAATGACGAAAACCCTTATTCAGAGATTCGTGATCTGAGAGAGTCATTCCGTCCCGACTATAAGTACGACGAGGACCAAACTGTCTTAACTAACTTAATGAGTGACGGATATTGGATAATGAAAGATGTAAAGCGGTAGAATATACCAAGTTGCTAGAGTGGGTGTAGTAAACATCCACTCCGGGACATTTCAGAACGGTTGGGTGCTGGGAAATGAGAATGTGTTCAGAGTAGTCTTCGAACTGAAGTTTGTTAACTGACCTCACACTTGACCATCTATCAGTCGGAATGGTTTTTGATGGATGACGACGACTTTGATCCCCTTTCGCTGTTTTATGTCTTGTAAATACCTATTATGTATCCATCATACTGAGTAAATGACTCAATTGAGACTAAACAGAGTTTGGTATTTTATTGGGGATTTCGAAGTCCTCTATTAGTATTACAATCGGAGAATAATCAAATGAATAAATAAATAAATAAATAAATAAATAAATAAATAAAAGAAATAAATTTATGGCACAAAACAAGAACGCATTGTATATGATTATGATTTTCATTATGAATATCGTCAGAATTTATTATCAAAATTGCAGGAACCCTGATTTTTTTTTCATGTCTTCAGCTCAAAAGGTCGGCCGGGGGCTTCTAGTGTTTGGATCGTCCGTCTGTCTGTTTGTGTGTTTGTCAGTCTGTCTGTCTGTCTGCAATTCCATCCTGCTTACATATAAAGTGCAATATTTCAAGTTTGGATTGTGATACAGTAACCAAACATAGACTGTAAGTTCATCTAAGGGTTGCTCACACTTCACTTACATTTACATGCCCCTGGTGGTGGGGAGGGGTCAGAGTGTAAGACATTGCAAACATTTGTTGGGACCGGGGCATTTGTGTTTCAAAAACTGCTTCTCTCTTAGCTCGTTTAATTGAACTAATAATGGATATACATGTATCAAATATTATGTTAAAGGTGGCATTAGCGGGGAAAACAATGTTTCGATTTCTTCCACTTTTACGTGATGTACAAAAACAAATAAGAGCTATACACAGGCATCGAATATCTTATTTATGTTCCTATATATTTTGTGAAAATAAGGTCCGGTCCGGTGTGGTATGCATATACAAATAGTAAGGTTGAATTATTTGCATGTGAAAAGTGTCAAACTGGCTTTCTTAAGCATTTTTCACAAATTAAATAAGAATGCACGAATTAGAATGCCTGTATGCATCTCTTTTTTTTTTTTTTTTTTTATCAATCTACTTGGTAAAAAAGGAAATAATTTTAGTAAAACGCAGCTAATGCCTCTTTAAGACTGTGACAAATTAAATCATTGATATGAAAGTACGTCTGGGAGAAACGTGTTAAGGGGAAAATGTATATGACAAAAAAGTACAAACTGTAGAAGATATAAAATCCCTAGGATTCCCATCTATTATGAAAGCCATAACATATTGATAAACAGGAAGTCTAGAATTTCTGGAAATAAATTATTTGAGATTTATTTGCAAACCTATATGATATTTATTCATCATCGTCATTTTTCAGATTTTATCAACATATGTCGGATTTTTCCCGGAAACAATTAATCTGTATCAAAACGATAGTTAATAATGTTTTATTTGATCTTGTTCAAAACTATTACGGAAAGCTTTATCCAACAGTCTCCAGAGGACAAAAAATAATTGAATTTCCGTTTTCGTGATAATTGTTATTTATTTTTATCCTGTTTTTATTTTATGTTAATTGACACTTGTGTCTTCTTGAATGTGTTTTTATACAAGTGGTCAATTATGTGATTTTTAATTAATTATCATTGGGTCTTTAAGTATCTAACGATCAAGAGTCCTTACCCATTACTCATTACATGAATGATCAAACTTGAGATATGATTTTCTCAAAACAAAACACTTAGTACCACATTTGATAAAAATCATACCAATTTGATATAGAGATACACTTTAAGTAGAAACACAGTCAAGTCTGCCTGCAAAGACACTCAAGACAACAAGCAAAAGTAGTCGTTATAGACAGGTTGACTTTATAAAGAGGCTTATTCATTGTAAAACTGTTAAAGGCTCTGCTTGAATGACCTTTGTAAGCAAGTGTCCTTTATTATAGAGTGACCTTGAATGCAAGTTTGATTGTATATCAGGACCATAATGACAGACATTTTGGAAACCCTAAATTGTACGATGCGGAGGAAATCAACTGGTTATAAAGGTTACTAAAAGCAATATTTTATTACTCCTTTACATTATTTTTATTCTCATTGTTCAATATTTGTTTTACCTTTATATATATTTACCTTTTACCTTTTCATTTATATATATATATACGATGACGTCGATGTTGCCTTTACTTGGTCAACTGTCCATTGTTTTGCTTATTTCTGTTTGGGTTTGTGATTAATTGCAAATACATTGCAAAATGATCAAGTACGCAAAAGTACTATAGCAACCAACGTGCAACGACTTGTCTATCTCTCTTTTATCAAATATACCTCAATTTGGTGGCCAGTTTTAAGGTGGAGGAGAGAAAGCCGACCTTCGATATTTGACCTTGTATGATACCACTTTCTCTTTAGAAAATAAACATCTATTTTAAATGGGAGCTCTACTAATGAAGTCTAATTTACACAAACGATCGTTTTGAGCAATAAACTTTGGTATTATGTCTAACATCTTAATATTTATTTGATATGTTCTTTCTTCAAATTAATGTGTATGTATTAAATTAGATTTTTGTAGATAGATATATTAAAAATCACGAATTTACACATGTATATTTTGGAATACATTTAAGCACTATTGTATTTTGTGATTATTGTATATATTCGTTCAATTTTGAATCATATTACTAAATATGTTACATAATGTTGCTAAGAAAAAAATACTAAATATCAATATACTGTAAAATAAAATCATTGGTTCCTTTGTCCAACAGGATGTATATTTTACTTGTGAATTTAATCTCATACAGAGAGAGAGAGAGAGAGAAAGAGAGAGAGAGAGAGAGAGAGAGAGAGAGAGAGAGAGAGAGAGAGAGAGAGAGAGAGAGAGAGAGACTACTTTATTTAAAAAGTGAGATAACATTGAAGGTTCATTTTGTTTCATGTTTCATGTTTATAAATTTACTGCGATTATTTATTATTTTTTTAAATTTTGAGTATTGTATTATACGGAAGCGTATATGGGCCATCTCATTTTTTTATTTCTTTACCAACTTTTTTCTTGGAATTTCCAAATTTTTCTTGGCTTTTCCAACTTTTTTTTCTCGTTTTTTCCAGCTTTAAAGTTGACTTTTCCAACTTTTTCTTGGTATTTCCAACATTTTGTCCTGTTTTGCCAACTTTAAAGTTGGCTTTTCCAACTTTTTTTCTCGTTTTGCCAACTTTTAAGTTGGTTTTTCCTATTTTGTCTCGTTTTTCCAACCATAAAGTTGTCTTTTCCAACTGTTTTCCAACTGTTTTCCAACTGACCACGAGTGCGTGGCACGAGTGTTAAATATGTATCCTCTTGTCCCACGAGATGTAATAAACATGGTATTCAAAAACAATTGTCAAATATTCTATTTATTACATTTTCCAGTGAAATTTCGTCAGGTCCTAGATTTAGGCTACCTGATGTTCTGAGCAAGTCTACTGTACGGCTTGTGAAATGTAAACAAACCAGGTTTTGATTAAAATACATCACTTGACTACGACTATGCATTTGAAGTATCATTCATATACTTTCTTTAATCTTGAGGCCTGGTGAGTTCGTAGGTTATTACATAATCTGAAGTTGGCTTTTCTGTTTGTTTGTGCGTAAAATGAGAAAAGTTATCAGTTGTGACGTCATATGTGTGAAAATAATGTTGTTTTCTCACGTAAAGACATGACGTACGTCACAAACGATACATGGGAGATAACTCTGACTAATGAAAAGACAGAATTTTGCATCTATTGTTAGTGCTGTATATATGTTGGATACTGATTTATAATGCCTTTCTTGTATCTTTCCTGCCGTGAGATTATTAGTCAACCTCTCGTTTCCGGTAAAATGAAGTATCCCTCATTAGCCGGGATTCCCTATCTATCCATGAAACTAGATATCCCATGATTCCATAGCCAAGATGGCTACCCTTCCTATACTTCCTGTTTCACTACCCACCCTCCCTCTCTGGTTTAGTGTATACAGTCAATATAGAGTAATCTCCCCTATGTTCCACCCCTACAGTCTATACAGAGTAATCTATACAGTCTATACACAGTGATCACCCTTTGTCCCACCTATAGAGTCTATACATAGTGATCTCCCTTTGTACAAACTCATAAACTCTAATCTTAGTACAAGGATAACATGTTCAAGCTTGACTCGCGGTTACGAGCTCGGCCTTCCGCTTCTCGCGCTTGCGCACTTGATACAGAATCGGCAACTCATGTAAACTCATACCGACTGTGGCGACACCTACTACTTATTCAGTATTGTCTTATTCAGTCTCAAACCTCGATAAAAAACCAAAGTTTCGGTTTTAAAAATAGATTCACTCTCAGCCCAAAAGTGGAAAATCCCAACTCCTAGTTTTAGCAGTTGACTTCTCATGAACTCACGTGACCCCGACCTCTTGTAACGAAAGCTCTCGTTGGCTCGTTATCCAAGATGGCTGCCCCCACAACCTTCTACTTCCGGTCATAGACACGTAGCCGAACTCAACAATTGGGTCATTCGCCTTATTGTGATGACAACATGACCTGACTTCCGGTATGACGCACTTCCGGTTATGACGTCACAGGCGGCTCCCGGCACGCATTTCAATTGGCCAATCAGAAGCCAGCATTCTGATGACGTCATCAACAGCGCCACTGGTGGCGGCCCCCTAGCGGCAAAAATAACTACTCACATTCTATAACGTATCTGCAATATATTGGAATACTTTATAAAATTAAAAATTTTAATCACGCAAGTCTTATTTCGGAGACGAACACTAATCAAGGAGACTCAAGATGGTTTAATAATCATACGACACTGGATTAGAATACAGGCGTGGATTCAGGATTAGAAAGACACATATGGATGTATGATTTACATCTTTTAAAATATATGCGGTGTAGAACTTGCGATTGACCTGATTTTACTGTTGAAACATAAACGTAAACAATTACTTGTAAAATAATTTCATCATGCGTTGATTGAATTTAAGACTCAACATGGAAGAAAAGTCGCCAGTAGAAAAATTAGAACATTTTAAAATGACTACATGTAATCAGCTGTGAGTCACAAGAGAAACAGCTGGAAATGAAAAAGATTAGAGTTGTGTCGATAATATACAGAGATTCGGCATAGTTTAGATACGCCCACTACAGTGGGTCACTGATCAAAGCAGTGTCTATCACCTGTAACGGTAAAATCATGCATTCCTGCCAGAAAATGAACGTTTATCATTTCGTGGTAGAATGATACAAATGTCTTTTTTTATCTTTACTTGAATGTATATGAATTTGTCATTATTAATGATCCATAGATATTTGATATATCGGCAGTTGTTGTAATAATGTAATAAAATAATGAACTACTTGGTATTTACCTCATCTATTGATGATGTATATGGTTAATGTATGTATACGCTTCTCGTAATTATTTTAGTGATGAAAATTAAAAACTGATCTTAGATAAGTAATCATCAGAAATGGCACAATTGGAAATGATTGATAATCGATCAGCGGTTAAAATCTGAAGCATACAAACCGATAGATAATCAATTAAATAACTGATAATGAGCAGGTTTCATGAGTTCATATTCAGTAAAGTCTTACTTAATTGATTGTAGTTGACTATATTCAAGGGGGACTTTTAATTCATTCAGCAGCATCCCACACACACACATTTGATGACTCAAAATTGATCCCATGGCACTGAAAATTTTGTACTTAGAAATTGAAGTCAAAAGAAGTGATCATCAGAAATCCATGCCCTATTAGAAAATCAATTAAAGGGAGGTCACTCTTATATAAGCCATTCAATTGTTCATCTGATCAGTACATTTGTAACTGTTAAAAGTAGGACTATTTTAAATTAATAAAGTAAGCTTTCTAGTTTGTCAAATGGTTATCAAACAAGGTAATTAATTTTTTATCGTCATTGATATATATATATATATATGAGTCATGTCGAAGCTGAAAAGAAAAAAACTACATGTATGATAATATCCTCAACGTAAAATCGTGTTTGTCGGGACTGTCATCCACTCTGGGACTTTCTTCTTAAAATAGATAATTATATTACATATATTTTATCTTACAATATCTATTATTTGTCATTTATAATTAAAACAAAGTATGCAGTATTTTGTTTTATCGTATTTATTTCATTGTTGACATAGATATATTATTATATAGAGTATTTAAGGGTCGGGGAGTACAAAAAAAATAAACAAACAAAAAAGAAAAATAAATTGATGTACATTACAAACGCATTACATGAAAATGACATTAGAACCATTGAAATCAACAATTATAATTATTATAGGTATAATGATAATATCAATATTTTTTCTTTTCTTATCAGAAGGAAACATTAAAAATAACTTCGGAAAATGTAAAATATTTAGAAGCTTCCACACATACACTTACATACATCACACAATCGTAAGTGTAATAAAAAAATAATAATTATGTTGATGGTGGTGTTGATGATGATGATGACGCCAACGATAGTGACAACGACATCTATGATGGTGATAATGATGATGATGATGAGGAGGAGGAGATGGAGGAGGAGGAGGAGGAAGATAAGCAGAAATAGGATCCCTGTTCTTGATCGTTGTTGATTATTTTTAAATATATATTTATATATAACGCCGCCGTTATAACGCCAAACTGGCATAACGCCACTGTTTCTTGAATAACAAATTTACTACCATATAGTTCCCCCGTTAAAACACTAAAACCCACATACTGCCATCCGTCGCTGATTCACCGTAACAAATTGTCATTTATCTATGTTATATCCCTTGACAGTATTACCAGAGCAGATGACATATTTGAGATAACTGTTATCCGACGGTCGTTTGTTTACTCATATTACGACCAAGAAGGGGGATGGAGTGTCACAAGTTTCAAATCTTGCTACCTCGAGAGTTCGAAAAAATCGTCACGTCGTGTGTTTGAACAGCAATTATCATACCTCAGAAAAAAACACTTGTAGGTCGAGGATACATACCTAGAGCCTTTGTATTACTGGCCTGTTAAGCGTTTTAAATATTTTGGTTAATATCAGAAACGGATCCAGATTTTTCGACCGTCGAATATGTACACATATTTTGGACGGTTTCATTTTGGCCATTTCAATAGGGTGTCCAAATTATACAAGCTTAAACAATGAGATGTAAACAGGTTACAATATTAGATCAGGAACTAAATACATGAAAACTACCACACCTTAAAAATTGTAAACCTCGATATATTACCAAACCCATTATACCGCCAAAATTAAGAGAGACAAAAGATGGCGGTGTATATTAAAGGGGATAGCTGTATTTCGTTTTGTTTATTATTCTTATAAATTCGGTATTATGTGTATAATATATATTTCCGGATTTAAGATAACTATATGATTATACAGGCCCAAAGATAACGATTTACTGATTCTCAACTTTCATTTAATCAAATTGACTACATACGAGTATGTCTGTGCACATCTGGATATGACCGATTTGGAAATTGCAAATAAAATTGTATAAAATCATGATTTTCACTAAAAATAAAAAAACAAATGCCTTGAGTATAGTACAAAAGTAAAAATATCAAATTGTGTTAAATGAGCAATACTTATCATCAATCTTTGTATTTACGTGAATATAAAATGTTTATCCATGGTTATGCTTTGAGTGAAATTTTTAATGAAGTGCAGATTAATGATTTTATCACCTAGATATATATGGTTTTACAGGCTTTCTTACAGTTTAATCGAAACATAGGAAAAAGAGTTTGTATTGATTGGATTACAAGAATATAAATATGTTTTAATACGATTATGTCTACCTTTGTTCAAATAATGGATACAACGAATAAAAAAAAAACTGAGACCTTAGCTTAAGGATGGTAACTTAATTGCAGTTGCAAATAACATCCGTCAAAATCAGGCGTGACACTCGTATTAACCATTGTTTTTAACTTTAATGATGCCGCGGCAAACATTGACGTCGTAAAGTCGAAAAACATGGCCTTCTTCTTGTTCTTTTTTCAACAAAGCAGCCTAAATCCGTGGTACTTCATACAAACATCATTCCAAACAATCACGATGCTATAGAAACAGTGGATAAATATATAGCTAAGGTCACTAAGCTGTTTAAACAAGGCTAAAATTAGGCATTAAAAGTTCTGAAATAACATACTTCAACAAATATGAACACCGACGCATGGGATTATCAAAGAAAACACTCTAATTTATAATGCTGCAAATGTTTTAGAAAGGGGAGTATCATAAGTCTGCACACACATACTTGATGACAACATTTGAACCTTATCTAGTCAAGATTTCTTGTATAAAAGAGGAAGCTGATTACGGAGCTCTCACATTGCATAACAATACTACAACAGATTGTCGTGGTCACACTAAGGTAAGATACTAACATTTTTAGTATGGTTTATTTGCAATGGCTAGTGATTTTATAATAAAAAGGCCATTTCACAATAATTATGGTCATTATTAGTTAATATATGCTTATATTAGCTATTTTCTTTTCGACACTACTTTTTCGCCATCATCATCGTCGTCGTCGTCGTCGTCGTCATCATCATCATCATCATCATCATCATCATCATCATCATCAATTATTTGGGTCAATTTCCTCTTCATATTCTTGTTCTTGTCCATATTCTTCACTCTTCGTCCTCCTTTTCCCATTTTTTAGGTCGGATAGCCCCTTTTTATTGTAAAAACTATTACTATTCTTTTTTTAAATTCTTATTATTCCTCTGTTAATTTCATCATTTTCTTATCAGTATTACTTTTTATTATTATTATTAATATTATTATCATCATCATCATCATCATCATAATCATTATTATTATTATTATTATTATTATTATTATTATTATTATTATTATTATTGTTGTTGTTGTTGTTGTTGTTGTTGTTGTTGTTGTAATATTATAATACTTAATACTATTTTCTTCAAATCTATCACTGATGTCTTGAAATCATAGATCACCATGGGTATAAACCAGCCTGTTCCTTATATTTTCCTGTACATTATATTGGATTCGGCTATACGTTTAGAGATATTATTTGGCCTTGTATAATACCACTTTCTCATTAGAAAATACACATACTTTTTAAATTGGAGTTCAACTGATGAAGTCTAATTGACAGAAACTATATCGTCTTGAGCATTATAACTTTGGTATTATGTTTATGGTATTCTTTTTATTTCAGTGAACTACTGAGCAATGCCAAACTGTGTCGAAATCATCGTGTGTAGCATCCTGCTATTTCAAGTTATTCTAAATGTGGAAGGAATCTCTTGGAGCAACAATAAAGAGAACACGAGAACGAGAATGTATATGAATCGCAAAGGTTTAATACCAAGATTGGTTTCTCTTCGTAAACCTTTCGAAGACATGAAGAGAAAATCAGCAATTAGAGAAGATCCCGTTCCAGAAGTCCGGAGTGTCCCAAAAACTTCATTTCCGTTAGAAACTGAAATCCGAACAAGAGAAGGAGTGAAAATATACTGTAAGACACAGGAATGTATTCGTTTATTGACAGAGTACTTGAGTCATTATCCTAACATATACCATGCACCATCATAAAATAAATCGGGGACTAATTCGAATTTTCTGACAATGCATAGATCTGTAACGGACCATGCTGCAGTAGATAGAGTAATGTTGGAATCGGAAAAATGACTTTAACGAACTAGAAGAAATTAACTTTTTACTTATCGACCCCAGGGTCAGCAATATTTTGTAAATATTTTGGTATATTATCTGTAAGCACTATATTTTCATACTAGAACATTTACCGCTGTAGGCATGAAACAAGCATAAATTATTTGAATTTGTCTAGACAAATCTAATATTTTGAATCTTAAAAACTAATAAAAACTTTTCTTTTTTGTAATATGTTGTCTGTCTCTTTGTATGTGACAATTCGATATTTCATCATTACTTGTAATTACGTCTTTAAAATTTAAAACCACTGAATTATCTCTCTGTCTGTCTGTCAATCTGTCTGTCTGTCTGTCAATCTGTCTGTCTGTCTGTCTGTCTGTCTCTCTCTCTCTCTCTCTCTCTCTCTCTCTCTCTCTCTCTCTGTTAAACTCTTCCTCTCTGCCTCTGTGTCTGTCTCTCTCTGTGTCTCTTTCTCTATCTGTCACTTTCCGTTTATTTTTTTCTGCCAAATATTTCAATGCTACAGAGAAATTGAGAAGATGGAATATTATAGTTTAAATTTAGTCTACTTTTAAAGATAAGTCATTCTGAAAAAGATTGTTAAAATGAAGTATAAAGTTTGAATTTAAGGAGGCAACAGAATTATGACTGTTAACGTAATTAACCAAATTTCAAAGGATGTTATAATTCCTGACACATACAAAGCAACAAAATAATGACAGGAATATAAAATAATCCAAAACCGAAATATTGAAAAATAATTAATTTCATAAGACGTCATGTTAGATCTTTAATTTTATTGCAAACGCATATTCGAAGAATGAAGGAAGTTATACTATAAACAAGTTATGCATCTGAAATATACAATAAAATATATATATATATATCCCGTATTGGGATAACGTCTGTCCGTCTGTGTTTAGAAAATGCATTCAACACTGGCAAGAACAATAATTTGACATGATACCTTGTTTGCCTCAAGAATTAAATGTTTAATGTTAAAATTGACATCTTTACTTTTTATGAATGCGACATGATGCGATAAAATTCAGGGTCCTCTTTAACACATTGCAGTTTGCAGGACTAAATTTTAAGTTCTGGTAATCAGTTGATAAGATGAAAATTATCAACTTAAAACAATTGTAGATAACCAAATCCTACAATTCTATAACTTTCTACTTGATTTTATATAGTTTATTTCAAGAGGCCAACCCCGTTCGGCAAATTGGGATTTAAATTTTTTAATATTATAAACATACTACCAAAGTTATAGTTAAGCCAAAAATAAAACTGCAATGATAATTCTCAGCCAGAAGTAATATTTAATGATAAAAAATAATAACACAAAAAAACTTTTAAAGAATACGCTTGATATGAAATGTAAATCATTCACAATTAGGTATTTGACATATCACCCTTAGTCATAACATCAGCGATGACTCATTAACCCTTTCATTCCTACGGACCATAATAGACTGGTCTAAACAATAGAAAAGAACACACCATGTAGACATTTAGGGATGAAAGGGATAATAGAAAAGTACTCGAGAATTGCCATCGTTTCACCTATCTATGAACGATTATGCATCATCAAAGAATGAATGGTATTGCTATCCGTGAAGCGTATTAAAACAGGATCGGATTAGTAAATGAGAATAACAAAATAAGTCTTTCTTTAAAATATCAATTATAGCACATGAGAACTTTATCAAGTTTTGAAGAAATTAAATACGAAAAGACTAATTAATTTAAGACTTGGAGACCACCATTGTGAACACGCAATTGAAAAATAAAACCTTGATTGTTAAAACAAAACTGCTTCTGATAAATTACAATATATACCTACAACGTTTTCAAATCAGTAATTAGAATAAAGAAAACAAGTCGCACTCGATAGCAAGCAGAATGATTCAGTGCATTCATGTGTTTTGTTATCCTTTGCGTACAGTGTATATGCCTCGAAATGCGTTATATTTTAGATCAACAACTGCCACTAAAACAAAATGACAATCTTAAATATGAGATTCTATCACAAACAAAAGTATTTTTTTCAAAAGTTTTATATATTTTCAATTGACCTTGTATTCACCATCTTCCCCCAGGCAAAGTAAATTCTCCACTGTGGCTATTTAAGTACTCCTTCATCAGCTTGATGCACTCCTCAGTTTTGCAGTATATTGGAATGGAACGCAAATGATTTCCCGAAATTTTTGAATTTTCCCATTTTTGTGAATCCGATCTTCGACTTGGAAATAAGAGTTTTGTCCATGAAGGATAAACATACGGGAACATATCAATATTGTCTCGTTCTTTTAATTGTAATGGCCGACATATTATCACCGTTAGAGTTGTCAGCGTGATCATCAAACTCAACAGGCTTCTGGTTGTCATTTCTAATTGCAGATTGGAAGAGCTACAAATAAAATTACAATTATCATAAAACACTAAGAAATACTTGAATATTTAATGAAAAAATACCTTTGTGATACTTTGTTCATTGCATCATCACACATGGCTTAAGTCTA
Source organism: Atrina japonica (assembly GCA_030159075.1). Taxonomy (NCBI): domain Eukaryota; kingdom Metazoa; phylum Mollusca; class Bivalvia; order Pterioida; family Pinnidae; genus Atrina; species Atrina japonica. The sequence goes on from BROG01000111.1 coordinate 553,950, forward strand.
TATAACTCAATTATCTGTGAGTGTTCGACAGGACATACACAATATGGCTTTTGTTGCATGTTGAAGAAGAATACAACAAATTCACTAAGTAAAATGCTGAGTTACCTGTTCGATGGCGGTTGTGGCGCCAAATATGTCGAGGATTCGTTCCTCACGTATTTCATTTTAATTTGACTATGGACTCACGGCGGGTGTGACCGGTCGACAATGGATGCTTAATCCTACATGGCACCTGATCCCGCCTCTTGATTTCAAGAGGTCCGTGTTTGTCCATTTTTTACCAGATTTGTACCTATATCCTGGACATCCCGTTGATTTATAGCTTGGTATCCTAGATTTGTTCTATATATAACAACGGCCTCAACTCGAGGTATTAATGTAGTTTAACCAGCTTTTTACAATGTATTTGTAAACATTTAACATATACGATAGCATTAATAAACAAAATCTTAATTTTCATTTCAGTTAAAATTGCTTAACATGTATCTAGTGGTTTTACTTTCAAATTTCATAATTTACTAATTTTGTTTACTAAACATATTAAACCAAAACTCGTTACTTTATATTCGTATACACTCTGAAAATATATGTAAAGACAATTTACCTTGTTACAAGTTATTTGGTCAATGGTGATTGGCATTTGTGGTAGATAATCTCATTTCGCTTTATATTATATTGCAGTTCTATTTTATTAATTTCAATTTAATTGTTAGAAAAGGTGGTTGCTTTCTTCACATTACTGCTAAAATAATGACACCTTGACTTTCTAATAATGACATCTTTCAAACTAAAACTAACATTTGAATCAGGGGCTATATTAAGGGTGAGTGTAAATTCACAAAGTACATTGCATCAATATAAGTTTCGATTCCAAATGTTGTGTTATTCTATTTTAAGTTTTTAAATTAAATTAAATTTAGATTAAATTTTGTGATTTTTTAAAAGAGTTTGATTTACTATATTTGCCTGTAATCTACATTTTATTTATCACAATGTATGAAGTTAAAGTGGTTATTTAAAATATTTGTCTATGAAAATACGCAAACATTGATTCACAGATTGGGAGAAAAACACATAGAGGGCAAGAAAGTGAGTTAAGAGGTATAACATATAAAACAAAATATTATAAACAGTTGTGGCTGATATATTTGAAGTTTCAAATTTTTTTATTTTTTATAACATATTCTATATAAACGCAAATTGTTGATTTTTTTATATTAAAATTTGCTTAATATCACTAACGAAAACTATGGACTTTTCAACACCATTTTGTCATGGGAGAGACTATAACATAAAATTAAAAGTTTAACAAGTCACGTTGTTTTAAGGCCTCTGTGTTTTCTTTTATATCATCAACATTTGTAACGTGGTTTCACGTATTTAAGAGCGGGCTGCCTTTTTTTCCAAGAGCATTCTGTTTAACTGAATTTATTCCAGGAAAATGCCGGAATAATTAATGGTATCAATTGTGTCGGTACACCAGTTTTTTCTTTGTTCGAATACATATTTTCAATCTGCTTACTCACAGCAGAATTCATTTCAAATTCAAAATTATAAAATATGAAGTAACGAGTGAGAACATCAATGAAACGTACATGTCAACAGGAACTTCGTGACCTTTTTTATTTCTTTTCACAGATTTCACAGACTGAATAACTGTTTATATTGCAATGAATCAATATATATATATATATAACGAATCTAATACTATATTGTTTGTTATCTATACCAATTTACAGATATATGCAAATTAAATAATTGCAATGTATAAAACCCCAATTAATGTGCCTCTTTGGCTGAACGAACAAATGTATAGAATAGAGAAAGAATAGAAATGAAATGAAAAAGGCTTACTTATTTGGGGAAAAACATCATTCTTTGACAATTTATCAATTTTGATTGGATGGGATATATTACTAGGTGGTAACAACATTTCTTTTTAGTTATTTACCTTTACCACAGATAAATATTAGCCTACGGATTGACGTCATAGCCGTTGATGTGTATCACGTTTGGATCACTCTGCAAACTAAAGGATGAAGATATAATTTATTTAATGTACTATTATAAGAGTCATGTACCGGTAGCATATCACACGCTCTCTCTCTCTCTCTCTCTCTCTCTCTCTCTCTCTCTCTCTCTCTCTCTGTCTCTCTCTCTCTCTCTCTCTGTCTCTCTCTCTCTCTCTCTCTGTCTGTCTGTCTCTCTCTCTCTCTCTCTCTCTCTCTCTCTCTCTCTCTCTCTCTCTCTCTCTCTCTCTCTCTCTCACTCTCTCTCTCTCTCTCTCTCTCTCTCTCTCTCTCTCTCTCTCTCTCTCTCTCTCTCTCTCTCTCTCTGTGTACTTGGAAGTTTCTGATGCTTTAGGTTTTAACCATTGTTTTACAATATTGAATAGTTATTTTCAATTTGAAAACAAATTTGTTTCCGTACTGTGTCTTTAGCTTAATAATTACTAAAAGAGCATTAGCTGTTAAAAAAAAAAATTATTTCGATAATTTCTACTTTTGCTACTTAATCTTGATGTGCAATAAAAAAAAAAGCTATACACAGGCATAAGAATAATATATTCTATATTTTTGTGAAAATAGGGGCAGGTCCAGCGTGGTATGTAGGTAGGAAGGTAGACAGACGGACGGACGGACAGACAGACATACAGATAGAATGATAGATAGATAGATAGATAGATAGATAGATAGATAGATAGATAGATAGATAGATAGATAGATAGAAAGAAAGAAAGAAAGAAAGAGATAGATAGATAGATAGATAGACAGACAGACAGACAGACAGACAGACAGACAGCTAGATAGATAGATGATTTTATCATCAATTATTGTAATTGAAAACTGTTTCAGTGTTTTGATTTCTATGTCATAGGAATTTCGTTAAGTAGGATTATTGATTCATTTCAAATATATCTGTAGTTAAGGAAAGGTCATCTTGTATTAGACCAATAGTTTTCCGCATGTTTTATTTGGTTACACCTATCACGTGTCAAAACGGTATGTCATTCATTCCATAGCACACATCAAGGCCGTGAAAACTTTCTCAAATTTTGTGGTATTTCAAGTAAGGTGTCGTGGTCATGAACGGTATATTGAGCAGTTTTGACGTTATTGATTATACTGGCATTACTGATTATCTCCCTTTATACAGAGGTGAATTACTTTAGAACATAGCAATTAATTATTACTGTAGATTGGAATGAAATGAACATTTGTTTTACTTTTTATATTTTATTTGGTTACACATGCATACATGTAATATGGTACATGTCATTCATTCATTCAATAGCACCCTTCACGTCCATGAAAACTTGCTACTGTTTCAATATAAATTAAATTTATAGATATGGCAAGCCGTAGGGGAATTTATTACCTATTTTCTAATATTAAAAAATCGGTATCTCATTATAATATAGTTTGTAAAATCATTCGTGATCAGGTGGTTATAAAATTTCGATTTAAACCATAAATTATCATCCCTAAAATCAACACGAGTTCGAGTCCCACTAGAATCTAAGCTAGTTTTGTGAAAAAGTTTGCCAGTGTCGTATGATAATTGGTCCGGCATCAAAATGCGTCCGACTGGACCGGGAAAAATTAACATATTTGATTCGCCTCAAAATTACGAAAGTTAAATAGGGTAAAATATTATTCATCATAGACCTATGTTATAACCGTTGTATTCTACTGAATGTACTGAGAGTTTACACTATTATATATATATTATACTATTATATAAACTATACCAAGCGGTACCAATTTACCAAAATAAATCGGATGGTTTTATGCGATGATGTCTGTTTTTTTTGTATATTGTTATTATTTAATATAATCGATAGTTTATGGTAAGCATTATATTTGAGACACGATAATACAGGAAACAGCTCCAGGCTGGGGACCCTTATAATCGTATCAAATGTGTAAATATGTGTACATGTTAGTGTGTGCGGTTTTTTTTCTGTCACTATCATTTTTGAAGTGGGTATATGTCAATTGCTATTTTTTAAACTGAAAGTTTAATTTGATTCACATTTGCTATTTTTTAAACTGAAAGTTTAATTTGAGTGACATTTCGGTTTTAACGCCGCAAAATGACGTGTGAAAGCAAAATATCAAACATAATTATGAATTTTTGGTATTTTTTGGTGCTTGAATATGAAACAAAATTGAATGTGACACCTAACGTTATATTCCAGATTTTAAAGAAAGTGTGTAAACAATGGAAACTATTATGACATCCACTCATATATACAAACGTGTGATAACAACTACGACAAAACAATATAATGATATTAAGTCTTAAATTAGTCTATCCACACGTGATATAGTAGATAGGTCTGCATACGCCCACAAATGGTAATACCAGAGACATATATAACTTTTTAGATTCTGTCAGATCATGCTAAGAATTATGGGTAAGGTTATACACACGAGACAATGCAAGACTAATGGGAGTTTCGAATCTCTGTGTTATACATGTTTCTGGTGATACTCCGAAATGATTATTAATATATTGTCAAATTCCAAACTCGGGATAATCTTAGCATATCTTTTTCACTTTACTGAAAAATAAAAAAATCAAGTCTATTATATTTATATTTAGTTTCTTTATAAAGTTTTATTTATCGCTGTGTTAGGTATAATAAAAAGTCGGACTAAAAGGCAGATGGCTTGGAACAAAATGGTATATATTTTGAGTAGAAATGAAAAAAAAAACATTCATGCATTGTACACTTAATTGGTGTTCGTATGTGGTAGAATATAAATTCTAGAAATTGAACCCATTTTAGGTCAATCACCCCCCAAAAAAGAAATGAAGCATTAAACAATATCAAACATATAGCATGATCGTAAAGCTCCGTATATGTTTATGGTTTTATTGCCACTCTCAATTGAATAAAAATCACTAAAATATAGGTAACACGTTTAAAATCAATGAAAGTTGATAATTAAGAACAATCAAAGTTGCAATTCCTTTTATTAATTTCAGTTTTTTATATTCATGATAATGTTATTCTGGTACCCAGACCGAAAAATATAGACGGTGGCCAGACCGAAAATGTTAATATTATCGTTCCGGTCGGACACTTTTTTAGGCCGGACCAATTATTATACGACACCGGTAAAGTGGCAGAAGATTGGTGTTCAATTCCCGTGTATATGTTAACCATGGTTCTTCCTCCACTATTACAAACTGGCTGTTACCATAAAACTAAGGAATTGTTAAGTGTGGGATAAACACTATACATAGTAAACAAACAAACAGAAAATCCAATCATAGGTTTGTTTGTTTGTTTATTGTTGTTTAACGTCCCACTCAAAAATCTTTCACTCATATGGAGACGTCACCAAATACCGGTGAAGGGCTTCATATTTTTTGCCTATGCTCGGCTCTTACAGCCATTGAGCAGTGAGGGTTCTTTAACGTGCCGACACCTACTGTGACACCTACTGTGACACGGGACCTCGATTTTTACTGTCTCATCCGAAGGACAGGAAACCAACCTGCCGCCGACTGGACTCGAACTCACGACCTCACGATCAAGAGTTGAGCGCACTACCGACTGAATCAGGCCGGCTCCAATCATAAGTACGACAGTTTATCACTAGATTCTTTTGTTTTCATCTGACTTTGCATATTATAAAATTTCTGTCCTCGTCAAATGGTAAGATTGACATTATTCTTTCGGAAGTATAGAAAAAAATATCATATAATTGTTTCTTCATTTCCCCACATATTTAAACATATTCTAGATGTACAATGTTTCGATGAGTTCTATCACCCATTCTGTAATTGCTCTATTTTTTCATTACCATGTCATTGTTTAGTTCAATATTTGAATTGACATATCCGATATATACACCTATATGATAACTGCTGTAGATGATGAGGAATTGATATAATACATGCCGACTTTTTGGTAGACAAATATTCAATTTTGTAACATAATTAAGATAAAACAAATTCTGAATTTATCTTTTATTTGAAAAATGTTAAAGCATAATTAAACTTAAATAAATAAAGATTCATGAACATAAATACAAAAAGAACAACACTTAAAATCAAAACAATAATATTCGGTATATAGATAAAAACGTCACTATTGTCGATGCAAACGCATATTGTACAATATGGGCGTGACCAGTCTTGTAAGGTAACCTAGTGATGTATATAATAGTCAGTAGTATTCACATTGTAGTGATATAAATCGTTGAATTAACGCTATGTTGTCAATACAGATTACCGCCCTTTATACAGAGGCAAATTAATTACCGCAGTATATACTATACAGTATTTCCATCTAACTTAACGTCTTCCCCAAATTTGAATAGAGTAAAACCTGCTTTAGTGTGCAACTGTGTATAAATACCACCTGGTCATAAAGAATGTTTTTTTTTTTTTTTTTTTTTTTTTTTTTTTTTTGCTCACCCCAATAGTACCATTTGTATACAAATCAAACTCTATATAAAGACCACTGCTCTATAAAGACTAGTTTTGTTGTGTCCCTAAGGGAGTCTTTATATACAAGTTTCACTGTATAATTGACAAAAATCATTTTGTTTCATTTTTTCAAACTTTTCATATTTTGAATGACATCAGATATAACTACTACTTAATATATAAAATGACATACAATACTCGGTATGAAATTATAAATCCAAAAATATAAACTTGTATAAATCCAAAGAAAACAAAAACAATAAAAAGTAAATAAAATCATGGTGGTTAATAATCAGAGCATCGCACTTTAAACCATAAAGTCTAGGGCCTCTTGTCAGCACAAGTTCGAGCCTTCCTTGAATCTAAGCTGATATTGCGACTTCAGTTGCAAAAAGGAGGAGGTATTTTTTAATCGGGCTCTCTCTTCCAACATAAAAGGTGGCCGCTATCATTTTAATGATAAATCATGAGTGCTACGTAAAATTTGATAAATTAATACATAGAATCATGATTAACACATGGAACCATATCGTACAGAAATGCTACTGGACTGATGCGTTAAAACAATGAAGACTTTCACCTCTGGTAAGTGCGGGATCGAGCTTCCCTGGAAACCTCACAACTGATTTGATGAAAACATTTGCCAGTTTACTTGCGGGTGACCGGTGGTCTATTCCGAGAACATTGCAAGGTTCTCTTCTCCACCATTAAAATCTGGCCGCCATTACTAATATGTAAAATTGTTTAACTGTGGCATAAAAAAAAAATTATACAGCTATCATCATTGCCTTACATGATGCTGGTAGGGACCTTCATGATCGATTACCAACGGTGTCAACTAAGTAAAGCGACCCACGGCTCTTGTCAGTTAGGTTTCGAACCTCACTGGATTTCGAGTCGACAGTGTGGAAAGTTTGACGATTAATTGAATGACAATCGACTAATTTTAACTGATATAGTGAAAGCGGTTTTCAATGCTAAAATTAGTCTAAAAAGTAATAAAAATTACTGCTGAAAAAACAAGCAATTAACAAACATCCATATGAGTACGTTATAAAACAGATACTTAGTACATCGATAAATTATTTTCGTCCACAATGTTTTCAGTCATCTAGATTTTCATACTTGCACTCACAGCATCAAGAAACATTCATCATTGATGTTAAAGCAATGTAAACACTAAAAACACAAAAGTATGTTTTTTTCACGACACCCACGTTCAAACCTTCTTTCCAAACAGTTTATTCGGATAACGCCATTTTCCAGTCGCTGTTTTTGAATTATACAAAGTGAGACGTGTTACTCTTTGTAATAGGTGTTCAGCTTTCTATTTCAATTATATTGCACATAAAACTGTGTGGCAAAATAACAGGTGCTTCTGATTTAAAAGTTCTTGGATCATGTGATTGGGGTATCATTCCATCTGGCTTGACAAATTTTAGTTTCTGCAGAAAATGTGTGATGTACATAAACATTCTAGTAAAAGCCATTTGTTTTCCAACACATTTACGATTTCCAACTCCAAAACCTACGAAGCTGAAAAATAAAAATAAAACCATATCAAATCATGCAGAAATCAAGCTATCAAATAAACTCTTGTCTTCGTCTAAAAAAACACATAAATTGCATCTTTTTTAAAATGCATTTGTTAATGAAATAATAATATTTTACCAGAACAAAATATATTGAATTAATTTTATTTTCCCCAATGCTAACAAAAAACGTACTTGTTTCTGGCACTGTGCTCGACTGGTACAACATTTCCGTTTGCGTCTAAATATCGTTCTGGTTTAAATGACCATGGCTCTTCCCACACGTCTGGGTCGTGATGACACGCAAACAGGTTTCCAAATATCTGGTATGAATAACAAATTTGATCATTATTTCAATAGCAATAGATAACAGGAACATACAAACATATAGCTGTTGGGAAACCAAGTATAAATCTAGGTAAAGGTATTTATATTATTATAACAGTAGCGTCAAGTTGACAGGCGCCAACCATCAGATTAAACGAGACGCTAAAGGTTATAATGATAAATTAATCATATACCCATCCATTATTAGCTGAAAATATCAAAACAAATATTTGTAGTCAAATATGCATAGTTCATTTATCGGACAAAACACTTTAAAGGAACTTTTTAGGGGAAAAGTAGTGTGTTTAAGAAAACGTATTGTGTACTACGTCATCAGTTTCAGAGAGCAGTGAAATGGATTAAAAAAATCACAATTCGGTGATCCGGTGTCATATATAAAATTAATTCCCCAAATAAAATATCATCTCCCCAAGAAAATTTTCTATATGGAAAAGCGTCCCCCAGGGGATAACATCATTATAACTTTGGTAGTATGTTTATAATATTTCTATAGAGAATTCATTCCCCCTTCCCAGTATAGAAAACTTTCCCACCTGTCCGTTATAGGTTTTATGTCAGCTATAGATAAATCTTTTTTTTTCAAAGTATGACCAAGAATTCTAAATGCACGCAATGCAAAAACAAACAGTGCAATTCACATAATTCTCTGTGGCGGATGATATCAGAATTAAATGTTTCATTCAGTAAATGCTATAAATTTTCCTTTTATTTATGTTTCAATTAGCTGATTATTCCATTGGTGATTAAATACAAGACAAGATTATTTGAATATGTTTTTCAGCTCATCCATAGAATAATTTTGTGGCCAAGAATATTTCAAAATCTTATTAGTACTGACAATGCATATTCATTTTACTTTATAATAAATTTGCTCAGTATGTAAAATTCTGACATAGAATGATTTACCAACAGAATATTAGGATCTAGTTTTAATAAATTTCCCATAGTAGTACAGATATTATAACACCCAAAATATGTGAGAACTTATCTTTTAAGTTTGAAAAATAAGTGAGAAAGAATCTTATAAGATTATCTTGTCTCAAAATAAATGAGAACGTCTCTTATAAATTATAATCGGCAAAGATATGAGATTTTATACTCAGTATATGTTTTCATAGTATTTTAAATTTTTAATTTTTAGATAATCAGTGAACAAATGTATCAATGTTTTTGAGGGGGAATGTTTACTATATAGAAAATATTTTTTTTGGGGGGGAGGGGCATTTTCTATTGAAAGAGGAACATTTTCAATGTAAAAAACTATCGTAAGGGGGAATGTTCTTATATAGTATTCCTACCGTGGGAAGATTTTCTATGAAGAAAATTTTCCGGGGTGAAGATTTGTTATGCGGAAGTTTTTCTATGTAACACCGGAAAGTCGAACATCACACTCTGTGAAATCAACTGTATCAAACTCGGGGTATTAGTAGGTGTATAACAGCTTACATTTGACTGTTTATCTTTATTATATATCGAAAATCAAATAATTATGAGTGCAAAATATATAGTGCAAAATGTATGTTGTTGAAAATGTAATAAGGGTTCATTTCCATTTTCAAGGAAATGCAAAATGGTAAAAATGCATAAAACATATTTTACATATTCGTTACGAGTGAATATCTTTACAAAAACTATTCATTCAAGGTAATCATTAAAAGAATATCATCAAATTTAAGTTAACATTTTTAGAATAAAATATTTCTTTATATTGAAAAAACACCTTGACAAAATGTTCAAATTATACAATTATTTCCCAAAATAAAATGTTTCCGCAAAATTTTTTATCAAACTATTTGAAAGACTGTCAAAGCACAGCTACAACAATTTATAAATACTCACTACTGTTCCTTTCGGAATAAAGAAGCCCTCAAATTCAACATCTTCAGACAGGTTCGCGTGTGGGGCAGTCAGTGGTAAGTGCGACTGGTATCTCAGTGCTTCTAACATACACGCATTTAAGTAGGGCATTTTCCCAAGATCATCGTTGTAATTGGGATGTCCATCTGGTCCAATAACCTGCATAATTTCACTTCGGATTTTTTCCTGCATATCCGGGAAGTGTATGAGGAGAAAAATGAAACCGGATATAACTGCTTTTGTCGTCAGAACCGCTGTCAAAATAAAATACAAGACAAAATGTAATTTCAATTTTGAATAAAAATGTTTAAGTTGTAAAAATGTCGGGAAATATAAAACTGTAAACCATATAATTAAAGGGTCTGCTCCCGTTGACTCAGTAGAGTTTCAAACAAACAAAATGGTTCCCTGTTCGAGTGGTTAAAGCAATGGGCTATACTCTAATAAATATCGCACACTTAGACAAGCAGGTGCGAACCCCACTGGAATCTAAGCTGATTTTGTGAGAAAGAACGGAAGCTAAATACCTGCAACAACGTAACATGGTTTTCTTCCCCACCATTAAACACTGGTAATCATCGTTTGGTGTGGCGTAATATACATAACAAACACTTGGAAACTGGTTTGAACTTCACTTATCCATGCAATTGTCAAATACTCTTAATGATATTAAAGGAAGATCTTGGTAGGATGTATTTGTCTTTTTCCGTTTGTTTGACGACACAGAAAGTGGATGATTTTTGGGTCTTGTCTATAATTACCAAATAAGGTCATTACACATTTCTCTATATACACAGAAATGTAAATGTCTTAGCGATGTCGATGAATTACCGATTCGTCTCTCTCTCTCTCTCTCTCTCTCTCTCTCTCTCTCTCTCTCTCTCTCTCTCTCTCTCTCTCTCTCTCTCTCTCTCTCTCTCTCTCTCTCTCTCCCTAAAGATGATAGCTAACGTGTTTGCACATACGTAAATCGAATATGCATATACATCACTGTGCTGTTACAAACACGAGGTCATTTGAACAGTAAAAATAATTTTCGTCTTCTTTTCTCAATTAGATGGGAAATGTTGTGAATGAGAGATTTTTACTAAAGTTCAGCGGGTCACTGCATAACAGGTACACTCATTTGTTGCATTGTTGACCCTAATGTTTGTACTTAACAAGACACTTACAATGTCGTTGTAAATCTAGATTAAGCTAACGCAACCTCTTCCGGAATCGCAATTACTTTGTGCATGCTTGTATCACGACCAAGTTGTTTCAGTCGAAGCAGTATGAAAAGTCTATTAATTGCAATTGCTTAGTCAGATTAGAATTTTGTAGAAACGGGGTTTTCTTTATTCTAGCTTTTATATTTATGCAAATATCATTTTTCACACGTTGGAATAACAACAAACACCAAAACAAATAATCATAGGAAAATTGGAATCTGTATGTTGATCAAATGTTTTTGGTGCTAAATACAGTCAACAACTGACTCTGTTTGCTTTCTATATTTTGGATGGCACATCTCAATACATACTCAAGGGTGAAAGACATGCTCCACATGTTCACGAATCCAGATCCCCTCAAACTTACACAATTTGAAATGTAAGTATCTAAACTGCATATGTTCTGAATATTTTAAATTCTACCCAGAATTTACTTTCGGTGGTCCAAGCAAATGAAGCTATATTACTTTCAGTGAAGAACACATGTCGTTCTCGGTGGTTTTTGATTAACCCAAAGTGGTCTGATTAGCAAGGTGGTGGCTAAATGAGGATCTGAACTTACTTCATGTTCACTACGAATTTTTTAAGAGACTGAAAACGTGCGAGGTGGTCTCCTAAGTGATGAAGTCTTTAGGCCAGGTACCACTGTATATTTTGTAAATACAGAGCACCACTTAGCAAATCACATTTATTGTTATACATACAAGTATTGATGAGATCCATGGCCATCCCACAAATGTGTTCATCCGTTAACCAAGGATTTCCTGCTTCGTCCATACTTTCCTCTTGAGACTTCATTAATTCATGAATAAAACACTGGACATTATCTCTGTCGTATGATTTCTGTATAGTGAAAACATGGATTAATTATTTAAACAGTACATTGTGTTGAGTTTGCGATAAAAGTGACGTTTCTATTTTCTAAGATATTAACGATATGATATATAAAACAGTGGTAGTTTGTATCTCTACACTAATATAACCCACTTATACATTTATTCTATTAATAGAAATTAACATGTATTTCGACATCAATTTTTCTTTTGAGCCGAGAGTAATCCCGCCAATGAGTTGTTCGGATAGCAGGGATATAGCGAAACCAATTAATTAAACAAGATTTTAAACAATATATGTATCTGCCAGATACCGGTCCATTTTTTTTTATGACACTGACAGAATGTTATATAAAATATATATAGTATGTATAGTTACCATGGAAACGCAAAAACTCATTTTCTGCCAAATTTGAAGAAAACGTTATTTGTTTTTTGTTTAAATTTTATGAATATAAAAATCTCAGATACCAAAGTATAAATCAATAGGATGTCCAGGACATAGATACAAATCCGGTAAAAATGGACAAACACGGACCTCTGGAAACCAAGAGGTGGGATCAGGTGCCATGGAGGGAGTAAGCATCCCCTGTCGACCGGTCACACCCGCCGTGAGTCCACAGTCAAGTCCAATGAAACACGTGAGGAGTGTATCCTCGTCACAATTGGTACAGACGTCTCAACAACCAGCCAACGAAAGAGGCAACTCAACAATTCACTAAGTGAAACAGAGTATTCGCAAACAAGACAATTATACCGACCATAAAATTTGCGGAACGTTGACATTAAACGCGGTTTTCTCGATATCCCTGTGTCAATAATTTGTCAGTGAGTAGTTTACCTCTGTATATGAAATCTTCATATGTTGTGCACGCCCTGGCATATCGGATCATTTGTGAAATATAAACTCCATATGCAGGTGATGTGAGGGATATTACTACTTAAATGTGGAAAATTTACGATGGGAAAACTGCCGAAATCGTCGCGTTTATCGTATAGCCTTGTTGCTAATTTCCCGTCTGTGTTGATATTAAGTAAAATGTTCTAAGTATGAAGCGTGTGTACTTGATTCTGTTGTATCTTTAATTTCAAGTTCGCTGGGATATATCGCATTGACATATGTATGAAAATTGTCATTATTAATTGACAAAACGTCTCGTCGATATATCTAAATGTCAAATTAAAGGACACCGCTAACTTTTTCTTCTTTTGATTCAGCAGTTTCTGAATGAAGTCTGCTTCGTATGAATAAAGGAACAGGTCGGGCCAATAAAGGAGCACAATTGGTTCCATAGGAATGCCGACAGTTTTGTTGAAAGACCACGTCTCCGAACATTACAAATATATATTGTCTATTAGAAATTCCAGCATGTTTTTTATATCAACTCCTCAGTATACTTATGTGTAGAATCAGAGTGGTGTTTGACGAAATAAGTATCCTGATAGCCAATCACTAGATATTTAAATTTTCGGGTACCACCTTTAGTGAAAAAGCAGTTGTCTATGATGCTAAAAAGCCTTTCTTTTAATTTTTTATGTGGAATAGTAGTGTAAAGAGTTGAGAAATCATAAGTTTTGATACTGTGAATTCGAGAAAAATTATGTGCCTTCAAATTTTCTAAAAGCTGTTTAGAATTTTTAAGTATCCACATCTGATTTACACCGCTTCTGGAATAAGCAACTGTACAGTATTTTTGAAGTAGTTTGTATGATACTGCAAACACTAAAGCCACCGGCCTTTCGCAACACATTATTTTAAGTTAACTAAAGTATCGCTATTTAAACCATTCTTCTCAGCACAGGCTTGAGACCTGCTACAATATAAGCTGATTTTTGTGATAAAGTATATCAGTTTACTTATGGAAGGCCTGTGTTGTCTTCCCGAGTACATTGCAACCAGGTTCTCTCTTCCACCATGAAAAACTTTTCGCCACCATATAGTTGAAAAAGTGTTGAGTGAAGCGTAAAACATTCAAATTCAAAAATTCAAAACCAAAGTTGAGGGGTAAGGTGAGAATAGATTTTCCTTTTGTGTAGAATATTACTAGATATATGAAATTTTGGAGGAGAAATAATGGAAACTATATTTTTGGAATGAATGATTAACTAATCTGATGTTAGTTAAACCTGTAAATCATATTAAATACCACAACTACTCCAGTTACATATATGATAAACCTTATTCATTTTCATTTCGTAATGACCAATCAGAATGGCAAACTCATTCCACCTCCGTACAACTTTTGGTGTCCAAAGTGTCTGTTCCCGTGCTGTACACATTGCAGATATTTCCTGTATATTCGCAATAACGACAATGCCCAGAAAAGGTCATTTTTCATGTTTTAGAACTTTCAAACCTCCTCAATATCGAACCCACAACCACGATAAAAATAAACCCTACCTAACACAACCCAACTATTCTATACTATCATTCACCAATTTCGATCATGATATTTGATAGGACCAGAAGGTATGCTCCAATCATTAATATACAATTATGGACTTTTTGTGATGGTGAATATGATGTGCTATGAACCTAAAAAATTGATTTTGACCTCGCCGAGGTCAATATCATTTTTTTAGGTTCATATCACATCATATTTACCAACAAAAAAGTCCATAATTGTGTTATTTATTGTACACTGAAGTGACAGACTTTAGATTTGAATTATAACATTTTGTGCTGTTGTTAACACTGCTGTTTGAACGTTACACTGCAGTCATTCCTTTGAAAAAAAAATGAATACAAAATCCCTAATGTTCTATTGCTTTCCTGTATTTTTAAAATATTTTTCTACCAAAAGTTTCTCAATTGCATCATCAGAAACTGGTGCAAAAAGCTGTGTTATTTCGTTAGGCTTATTATATACATTGTGGTGTCCGCAAACGCCCATTTGTTGACAGCGATTTGTGTACCTGTCACATCCGCTTTAATGTGCATGCGGAATACGAAGGTAGAGGGGATTCCCGTCGTAATTATTTTCGGAAACCGATGTTGCATGGAAAACCAGTGTACATGGTTTGTTGCAAACTAGTCACGTGTAAGCGGTTTAGCCAATAGAAACGACTGTATACATAAAGTATATAATTAAAAGTTTTATTTTCATGTACTGGTGATTCAGTATTGAAACAGCCAATCAAAATACTGACAAAACCGTATTAGATATAATTCGGAACGATTTAATGTATATTTTATTAACTTTAACTTTGACATGCAAATGATTCTAAGATAGCAGAATAAAAAAAAAACGGAAACGTGCAGAAACCTACCTTCATGTCGATGATCAGATATTGGTACAACTGTTCTTTCAAATCAGTCACCTTTTGGAACAATCTTCCATGGTAACAAGGCAGATACCGTATCCATGGAAACATTTTATAGATGGCGTGTACATGTGGTTGAACTATAATATCACCATAGCGGTCAAAATCAATGAGACACTGCAGAAAGGAGTCATCCCTACTGAAGCGCTTACCAGTAAACTGAAAAAAATACATAATGAGAAATACATATAAAATGTAAGTTATGCAATAAAAAATAAAAATCATCAAATGTACATTTTTAGGTTCCTTAATCCTTTACTTTGTATATCTGGGGTATTTAAACACAGATTATTTACCTAGATAAGTCGGGACATCAACGTTATGTTTATAGAAAATATGTAGCAGATCCATTAATTTATACAAATCTCCTTGCTAACTTTTACAAAAGATTCCGAATGTGTAGCTTGAACAACCAGTCTAAAGTAATAGCATATATACGCTCCAGACTAATAAAACTAGATTTGTTGCATTATATATATATATGAAATAGGTCACGCAA
>BROG01000111.1:575000-585000 GCA_030159075.1 Atrina japonica
ACTCAAACGGTCCACCAGCAGTGGCAACGACCTAGTGGTTATAAATATTATAAACATAATACCAAAGCTATAATGCTCAAGTGACATCTTAATTCACGAACCGTTCATTGAACTCATTAATTGATGTCGTAAAAACAATTAAATAATCATTGAAGAATCTAAACATTTCGACTATCGCATCCATTGATATCGTAAAATGTTATTTCAGATTCCAGGTATGGATATTTATGTTTGTCCATTTGTTTTCTTTAACCATTTAAGTGTCTGTGATTTTTTGACATCGCAATCTCAGTTATAAACTGCAAAATTCAAAACTTGTAAAACTTAACCCATTTTTTCGTGTAAATCCAGACATCTTGTTTAAGTGAAACATTATATGCGTCTTGAAAACTTAAACGACTATTTCCTATATGTGACAAGAGGTCAAACAATTTTCACACGTACAAGCCTTCTGCAAATTACTTGCAAGCAAAATTGAATTATTGATAAAACAATATTACTCACCATTCATTTTCAGTAAATGCTCTTTCACAAATGTAGAGGATGAACACGAGGACCAAAAGTAGTAAAAACACGTTTAAGGAATCAACAAGATGAATGTCTTTACAATATATGTAACGAATGCAGGGATATGACTAACGCTTTCAAGCTGCCAAGGACTGATTTCCGTTCCTTTCCAACTGAATGTAAACTTCATCAATGAATACTATGAAGGGAACCTCTCAAAGTGACTATTACTCTGGGTGGCGGAAAGGGAAGGAAAGATATTCATAAGTCTTATATAAATCTTCCTTGTTCTAAATGGAAAAATATTTAAACTTTTATATGTAAAATAAACTTCCTAAAATATTCAATGCAAGGTTACCCTTCCTACAATGACGTTGATAACTGTATCTAAACTTCCGCTAATCAGCTGATCTCATGTTGTTCCCATGGGAAATTCACATGCAAAAAAGTTAATATATGTCATTGCAAAATAAAATATACTGCATTGTTCAACATAGGAAATGTTTCTGGTTCATGCAATGTTTTTGTCAAAAGGTGATTTATATATCCCCCTTATATCTACACCTTAAAGATAATCTTTAATAAAAAGACATCAAGAACTGTGTCGTGTTAAAATGATTTGTTGGCTGCTTCAAGTTGAAGAAACACAAAACTTTTTATACTTCCATCTGACCGATATTACCACAGTAGGAAGTAGGATCTTCATATCTTATTGTCAAATACCGATGTCATGGGGTTTCGCCGGCGACAGGACATAAACGCTGTGTGCTGTAGTACGTCAGTTATTGTCTTAACAATGTTAAACCAATAATATAAGTATATTAATTGCAATATGTTTTGACATGCAAATAAACAAACAAACAAATAAAAACAACAACAACACATTGGTCTTGCGATCTGAATATAGAACGACCAATGAAAACAGATGACCGTCGGATACTCATAACGCCGGGATACTTTCGGAGAGGTTAATTAACACACCAAATACAAATTATCATCTTAAGACAATCAATACAGGACGCAAATGGTAATCTAATGTAGTCATTTAGCCAGACGATGACTGATTCTCTCAAACTTTATTTCTTATGAGGGCAGCGCACAAGACATAATGATATTTTGCTCCCTCCAAGAAAAAAAAACATTTTTGCATGAATTGTTATCGATTACATTTTGTGTTCATATTTTAAAATCATGGGAGATGCAATATGTATTTGATATATACATGTATTATTAAACTTCTGTCCTTATGCATATACATGCTTCATCTTTTGTCGTATTATTTATTTTACAGAAAGCGGGACTTAAGGCACCTAATTCAAAATAATGAAGAAAATTTAAACTGTGAAATGATATTTTAAAACCTGTTTTGCGGACACGTAATCAATTACATTGATTAAATGATAAAAAAACAGCTGTATATATTATCTATCTTTTAAACAAATGGAGCTTTATTTGTCTATTTATGACTTCAACTACTTGAAAAAGGCAAAAACAAACAAACAAACAAAACAAAACAAAAATAAACAAACAACAACAACAACAAAAATAAAAAACAAAAACGTATGTACTAAACTTCTAAACTTCATTATAACTAATTATATTAATATATAACTCAGATAATGTCATATACATGTATACTGCATCAGATGACAGCAGTCAATAGATTACCTATACGTGTACCAATGCATTTCAGAATAACATTTCAGATTATAAATTTATGAGACACTTAGGTACATGCTGGCGGAACTGCATGATCACTGCACTGCAAAAGGTGCCACAAAATTAAATGATATTAAATGTATACGTTATATTTATGATCACAATATATTTTTGATAACTGCTATTCTAATTTAAAAAACAAAATTTAAGTTCTATATATATTTTTAAATTCAAAACATTTTATGGTATTTATATTCAATTAAGTTTACGCAAATTCAGTTTTACTCTTCATTTATTACATCTTGAAAAAATAAACAATACAAATTACACATACCACTCCATAAATATTTATCATTAATGATATTTGTTCGAACAAATACAGTGTTTTCTCTAATATAAACAATCAAACGTGTTCAACCGTCAAATAAACATAGTTACATACAATTTTAACAATGTGACACCACAAAAGTTTGTACCTGTAAACTGAATTTCAACAGGTAGCCACCACTACGTATATAATAACGTATAATATATATAAATATATATATATATATATATATATATATTTATATATATATATATATATATATATATATATATATATATATATATATATATATATATATATATATCAGCGAGTACAATAATGTGATTTTTCGCGTGTATTGCTTATCTTAAATAGCAGATTATGTTCATTTCGATAATTTTTGTAAGTAAAATAGACCATTGAGCTATATTAAGCACATTACTGACAACATAACGATTTCAGATAAAATTCATATTTACCTTGATTTTGAAACAACAATAATTCTCACAGTTTTTACTCTCCGGTAATCAAAGAAGCTCTGGACATTTTCCGCCTCGAGCTGACTTTTATACTAGTTAACAGAAATAAACTTGAAAAGCCGGATGAACCGTGCCTCACTCCTTCTCTTCACGCATCTTTACATCTGACCAGTCAGTTGTCCGTACATATTCTAGTATGTACTTGTGTTTAATGTATAAAGAGGTCCCGTGTCAGGAAATATCTGCACAAGTCAGGTTGCTAAGTACGTGTGATAATATACTCTTCCATAGCACGTGCGGTTGGTTTCGATCGGTTTTCTTTCGTAATAGAGACATACTAACTTTTTTCACAAGGGATAAATTGTAACTCCTTGCTACAACGTCAAGCACATCAGACCACACTCTGGTATATGCAATGTTACTGCATATCTCTCTGAAACGCACAATATATTGGTGTACATCAAGAGTTACAATTTTTGCAAATAAAAATCCTTGTCGGATGGCCCAATTAGAGTTCTGGATCAAATATGCTTATCAAACGTTAATTATAAATATTTATTCTTTGTATTTCGTATAGACATTACACTTATATCTATATATATTTTATGCGTCGCAAAGCGTTGCCTCAATATAATTAAGTCAGCACCAAGTCTTTTGGGTTCCTAAATCACATCGCTACTATTAAACAATTAATACTGCATACCTGGACATTTTGGCCCATGATTTTTTTCACCATTTTACGACAGAAAACATATTTACGCTGTCTTAAATTCGCCCTAAATCACCATACTGTCATGGACAACATGTATGTTCATGCTTCAATTATCATGCTTACCAATTTTGTATTCGTATTTAAATTCGCACCCCTTATCTAAGGACGAAAATAGCGAAAGTTAAACGGGAGTGAAAAGGTCTTGGCATACAGTCCTTCACATTAGGATAACTTTTTTTTATTTCAGTGTTCGTGCCGGGGTCAAACAAGTCGTTAGTTAATGTAAGCCATTGTTAGTGTTTCAAATATCACCTCAGATATTTTTCCCCAGTTTAATTAAAAATCTAATTAAGTTTGACACCAATAGTCACGACAAAAACATTTAGTATGACACTTCGATTCATATATTATTATAGCATATGTTTCTTATACACAATCAATTGTTATAGAAATCATGGAGCGTTAACATTAGGAACGTTGAAATAAACATTGCATTGCCGGGGCTCCGTAGCCGACGGGTTTAGAGCATCACGCTTTTAACCGTAAAGTCTCTCTTCTGATCAGCGCAGGAACGAGCGCCTCTAGAGCCTACACTGATTGATATGGGAAAGTTTACCGGTGTATATCTCAAGGTGATTGAATAAAGGGGGTAGATAATTGTTCTGAGTCGATAGGGGCACACTCGATCCCTCGATTTGTAATGTACAAATAGTGACGAGAACAAAACCAACAAACTAGAAGATATATTCAACCTCTATATAGGTTTGGTGCAGATTGAATGACGTTCATATACACTAAAAAGTGAAACGTCAATTCTAGTTGTTTTGTCAATGTCATGAAGTGTAATCTATTATCCTGTATTCCGGATCTTGTGTATTCCGGCCCAGTATATAAGACTCTAAATTTACATTTTTGTATGTGTTGTATATTGTCTATATAAGGCACTCACAAAGTCGCTTTGATGACATAGCTCTTTACCACAACCCTGCTCCTAAGTATTTGATGTATTTAATGAAATTTGATAACAGAGAAATTTATATCAGTTTTAACAACGACTTTTATGAAATAAGAAAAGAGTCATTGGGAAGGATTAACATTTAAATTCTAAATTTTTCATAAGCTAAGATAGTCATCTTTTTACAGTGGTTACTCTTAGACGGATTTGGCTAGGCATTTAGATTTAATTTTTTTGGCTTTGTCTTATACCACCGTTTTGCAAAATTGGAGCTCAAATGATAAAGTCTAATTGACAAAAATGATCGTCTTGAGCACTTTAACTTTCGTATTATGTTTATAATATTTATTAAATGTTTTTCAGACTAAGGGAATAAGTATATCCAGATCTGTTACAAAATATAAAAATAAGCGGAAGAAAATCAACTATTGTTATTATTACAGGAATAACAATTCGTAATGTAGGAGTGGTATCTTGATCTTCATGGTTTAAAGTTCAATGACATAAGTATTTATAATATTTTCAAATTCGGGATCGGTGTAGCTGGTACGTTTGTATAAACAATTGCGTCGTCCTCTTCCTTCTTGGTGGTTGACCTTGGAGTAAATGTTTACTCTCTTGCAAATTCCTATGAATTTCCCATAGGAAATGCAGACGGCTGGAATGTCACTTTAAATTACCATAGCTTAATAGTTTAAAACGATATCCCCGTAACGAGTATGAAGGATTTTCGTCCTGCTCTTGTATGCTGGACACTAATTTCCTTTCAATTTTCTATTTCTTTGTGTAAAAAAAAATTGGAATCGATATGGATGGTAAGGAATTAATTTCTAACAAAGATAAGGGACGTAAATGGCAATATATATTAGATAGATATACGTTTATTTCAAATGCTTTGGAACTGCGGTAATATGTCTAAAGATACACTGAGCGCAGTAAATTCAGTCTAGTTTTAACTGAACTGCGAAGCAGACATTCTTTTAAAATAGTTTATATTCATGAGTGTTTTTGTCATAAAAGCCCCGCGATTTACATATATGCATAATATCTGCTGTAAGGTTAGATACGATAAACAGATATCGTATTTCGTGTATGGAGCCAGAGTTTAGTTTTGATCTTATCAAAACAGCCAATGTAATGTTGTACATCATAACTGCCGGATATGTTATAACCGATTTTCTGATACAGCATATGTATTGACTAAACATATTGTTGATACAAAGCATTACATGTATTGCACTACGCACGTAGGGTTACGTTGTTGAACGCTTGGAATCGTCACTACAGACGTTTTATGGTCGATATTGGGATCTTGTTAAACAATTATAGGACAGACACCACCAAATATTTTCCCATAGGCCTCAATGCTAATTTACAAAACTTCAGGTCACTGTCACTCCCATGTTTATAAAATCTGGGTCAAATAAGTACCCTGTGCTGAAAGATCAATATTTTTGATAACAAAATATGCAATCAAAAGTATAGGTTGCCGTTGCATTTCTACTTCAAATTTTCACTTGTTTACAACTCGTAGTATTCCGCACCAAAGGAAAATATCTATTCTCATATGACCCCCTCCCTTTCAATTTTCAACCATCCCCACCCTATAATTTCCAAAGTACTACCAATATTCATGTATCTTTTTTATCACCTTAATTTCACTTATTGATGGCAAAACTAATTTTTCCATTTAATGACCAATCAGATCTCTGGGCTCATTTTTACCCTCCGCACAACTTTGGGTGTCCAAAATGTCTGCGCCCATGTTGTAAACAAAGCAGGTGTTTTTCCTATAGATTTTATCCAAAACATTGCCAAAAATGGTCATTTTGCATTTTTTGGAAAATCTCATTAACTGTACACCAAGCCCCCTTAATAATGAGGATGGGAACCCCAACCTGAAGAGAAACACAGTCTATAATGTGTCACACCCCTACCTCTCAATCCCATTCATTGATATTAACAAATAAATACATTACATGAAGAAGTTGTCTGTTTTTCTTTCATGATTTTCATTCAGAATTGTCTGTAACACATACACTTCATTATTTTGACTGATTTCATACCATTATTTACCAATATTGACCATGATATCAAATAAAGGTAGACGGTACCCCTTAATAATGGAAAAAGTGACAAAATATACCATTTTCTTCACAAAAACTTAACATTTGGATCATTTCTTAATGAGCATGGAAGCAATTAGTCGCCAGAAGTAAAGAAGAATTTCTGAAGCTCACTTAAAAGTAAACCATGTCATTTTTTATACCATCAAATTGCTTTTATTGACAAGGAATGAAGTGCACCCTTAATAAAAGTGTAAAACTTCTGGGAGGGTATACCCTTACATACAACATATTTCAATAGACTTATTGTGTTCATTTATATAAAATATGTTATGTAATCATTTTCAGACATGTCCATGTTTTGTTTCATCCCTTAATTACAGTCTCATGATGTAACTAATTAAATACAGAGGGCAGATAACCGAGTCTGACTTTAAAATGACTGACACTTAAATGGTGCAAAATGATAGTCAAATTGCTTTTAAAAGGATATGACATATTTTATAGTTCTGTTTCAGATGAAAAACTAAGTCAAATTTTAATTATACTAAGTTTTGATAACAGTAAAAGTCAATATCAGGTGTTAATTTTTGTCTGGTATGACCCCAAGAGAGTGTTAAGTGACATTTGCTGGAAGGGGGGGGGGTGAAAAAAGGTGTTTCAAACACAAAATGCATGACTGAAAATTTAGAAAACTTATGAAAACATGCAACTTGAATGAATATTAGATGAGTTAATACAGAAAAAAATATAATTGATACTTTATAATTATCTTTACAGGTACTTGAGTATGATAATTAGATAAAAATCTCTTATTGGACAATATTTCCTGGATTTAAGAAATTGAAATATTCCTTCTACAGGTTAAAATGTTGATAGATTATGAAAAAAATGTTAAAACGCCCTATTTCTAAAGATTTTTTTTATTTACAAATTATTCTATTACCCAAATTTAACACAATATGACCTAACCCACAATGTGGAAATTCTTGTGTACAGATTAGCAAAGGGGGGGGGGGGGGGGGTTATTTAAATTAATTTTTATACTGTTTTCAGTGTACAATGTATATGGCATGATGAAATATTTTACTGATGAGACTTAAATGCTGAAATGCAGTTTAATACAATTTTGTAAAAAATGAGACGGTTCTTACCCTTCAGATACAGTACATATATACAGCTAAAGGTACAAAAATACACTGCACGAGTAAAATTACATGGTCCAATATGTAGATTTTGCCCTTAAAAAGAAGAAAATCAACCAGTCTTTACCTCAAAAAGGTCTGATTTTTAATTCAAATGAGTTAAAATTTTACATGAGAAACATCATTTCCAAAATATTTTGCTAAAATTAGTCACTATGCATAACCATAACTATATGATTTTTTATACAAGAACATGTGCATGTTTGTAGGAGAGGGTGGGGGTATACTTGAATTTTCCAATTACAGATGAAATTTTGACCAATAAATGATAAAATATTAGTTCTAGGTGTAATATAAAACATACAGATAAAATTCAGAGATCTCAATATGCAACAAATGCATAATAATGTGTGTAGAGGCAGCACACCTATTAAATTTGCACCTTGTGGACCCCCAACAGGTGCTTCATTTCATAGAGACCCTCAAATCTGTTTAAAAGTATGAGTAAAAGTGAATGAATTGCAACTTGGGTGATAAAAATGAGAGAAATGACTTATTTTAAGGCTTCATCCAGCCTACATGTGTCAAATGTGCATTTCTCTATAGGACAGACACCACCAAATATTTTCCCCATAGGCCTCAATGCTAATTTACAAAACTTCAGGTCACTGTCACTCCCATGTTTATAAAATCTGGGTCAAATAAGTACCCTGTGCTGAAAGATCAATATTTTTGATAACAAAAATATGCAATCAAAAGTATAGGTTGCCGTTGCATTTCTACTTCAAATTTTCACTTGTTTACAACTCGTAGTATTCCGCACCAAAGGAAAATATCTATTCTCATATGACCCCTCCCTTTCAATTTTCAACCGTCCACCCTATAATTTCCAAAGTACTACCAATATTCATGTATCTTTTTTATCACCTTAATTTCACTTATTGATGGCAAAACTAATTTTTCCATTTAATGACCAATCAGATCTCTGGGCTCATTTTACCCTCCGCACAACTTTGGGTGTCCAAAATGTCTGCGCCCATGTTGTAAACAAAGCAGGTGTTTTTCCATTAAGGCCCCCTTTCACGAATGTTAGATAGTATTCTGGACCACAATCATACAAGGTGACTCCCTTTCGCCAATCAGATCTTAAACTATAATGACACTTTCAACGAGCTTGACCTTTTCACCGAACACAAGAGCTTTTAATGCAATACGACGGATGTGCCATGCTAACAGGTGACGCGGAATCCTTCCGGACTCCTGGTCCCGCCCCGTTTCGCAATTTTTTTTCACGTTGAGAACATTTGTAAATTGCAATTTGTCGTGTTATAATTGACTTTGAGTCTCGATTATTCATTTTACTACATTTATTTATATACCTATTGATAACCGATTCTCTAATACAGCGAATGTAATGAGTAAAAACACTACATGTATTTGATAAAAGGAATTATTGGCTCTCGTGCACAGCGCTTGACTATATCTATGATCTTATGAAATGGTAACGCTAAGGGTTCCGTACATGACAACTCAGTCTTCGAAATAAACATGAAAAGTATTTCTTTATGTAAATGATAAAGGATCTGAAGACACATATAGCAGATAGAATTAGTGAAAATAATTTTAAAAAGTATATATATATTAAAACCTGCTATAACGGTTACCTCTATATAAGGATTACCTGTGTATAAAGGCCAGTTTTTTCAAGACCCTTGACTGCATACTTCAACTAAATTGAACCTGTGTATAAGGGACACCATACACAACGGTCAATATTTTCTGGTCCCTTTGGTGGCCCCTAAATGCAGGTTTCACTATATATATATATACATCCAACAAGTGGGGATACCAATTCTCTGAGTACCTTATCAAAAACTGGAAACGTTATCTAGATGATTGTTTTATTATTTGGAATGATAATAATACAAAATTAACACAGTTCATAGACATTCTGAACAATATGGATCCCGATATTTCATTTACCATGGAATCAAACAAAAATTAAATTCCATTTCTGGATATATTAGTGAAAAAATATGAACAAAAATGAATACGGACTTATATTACAAAATTATGGATACCCATCAATATTTAAATTTTGGTTCATGTCATCCCAGACACACTAAACGAAGCATCCCATACAATCTAGCAAGAAGAATCTGCACTATTG